>PVKA01035742.1:0-22379 GCA_004027165.1 Ctenomys sociabilis
GTTTTTATATAGCTGAATTATATCAAAGATTCAATAATTATTTACCTAGTGGATGACCATAGCACTAAAAGCCGACATAATATCCTGTCCCACCACCAATAGTGCAGATCTTGCCTCTCATAGAATTATGTAGAAGCACAGCGTTATCTATCCCAACTGTACTGTCTATACACACACATTCTGATTTTTTCTTTCTACAACCCTTCCTTTGTCTACACCTGTCAAAAGTGGGCACTCCGTTGACATTCAACTACCTTAGGTGCTTGAACTCGACACCACAATTCAACACAGTCCAGCATTCTGCAACCATAGGGAGTTATTCAAAGAAATTGTCGACCATGTCCATTTACAGCTCAGCTTAATATTATGGGCTCACGATGTATACTTCATTTTTATACTTTTATACTTTTCTGCTGGATGGTTAAGACCTAGGTAGATCAAAACTTATATATCAACACATGAACTTTATATTTCCTATGTGGTCATTGAAGTCTTCTCAGGATTTATCTTGTAGTCCTGTACATTATTCTGTAGTTCCTTTGTCTGTGTCATCCATGTGGATGAGTCACGGCCAATGCTTGACCAGAATGCCCTCTGTGAGAGCCTGAGAAAAAGTTTTCTCTTCATGTGACTCTCCCCAGGCACTATGTTACTAGTTTTAGTAACTTTATTTGATATACAGTTGTGTTAAGAGTGAAAAGGGCAGGGGCTGAGGCGATGGCTCAGTGGAATAAGCACTTCCCTGGGGCTTGAGTTCAATCCCCAGTTCCACCAAAAAAACACAGTGAAAAGGGCTTGAATATACTGTTCTCCGTTTCTGTAGGGGTTAAGGTTTTGTATCATTTGCATCGCCATTGTGTCGGCTTTCTTTTTGCATGTGTGATATGTGTGTTTATACATAAATCACTTCTTGGGTTTCTGGCTAAGATCAAGTATATGTTTATATGTGAGTTTTTGGTCAGTCCTTTGTCAGCTATTTATACCTGACTGTATGTGTGTGTGTGTGTGTGTGTGTATAAATTCTTTATGAAAGTTTACACCTTGGTACTTCATTGTGTATTTCTTAAGAGCGTAGACCTTCTTCTTTTGGTACCAGGAATTGAACTCAGGACTTCACTCTTGCCAGGCAGGTGCTGTGTTGCAAAGTTAAATCTCCACCCTAAACCTTTTTTAAATTTTTTTTTTTTTTTTTTTTTTTTACAGGACTGGAGATTGAACTCAGGCCCTTGCGCTTGCCAGGGAAGTGCTAATCCCACTGAGCCATCTCCTGGCCCCTTTTACAATTAAAAAAAAAAAAATTAGCTATTTGATATAGGTTCTTCCTATACAATTCAGACTCATCCCAGTCCTACGCCTTCTTTTACATAATCACAGTGTCATTATCAAATCAAAGAACACAGTGTACATATGTATTCTTCTCATCTGTACTTTGGTCAAACTTTTACTTGTTCCATTACTTCAGTAGATAGCTGTGCTTTTCCTGGTCCAGAATCTAGTCTAGGACCACACATTACACTTACTTGTCATAACTGTATATGTATTTTTAAGCTGAGCTTTTTTTTTTTTTTGGTGGAACCAGGGATTGAACTCAGGCCCTTGTGCTTGCCATGCAAGCACTTATTCTACTGAGCCATCTCCCCAGCCCCCAAGCTGAGCTCTTACAACCTCAACATTTTTGAAGTTTATTGGCAAAATGTCCTTCACTGTGGATTTGTCTGCTTGATGTTTCCTTGTGGTGAGATCCAGGCTGTGACTCTGAATTGATGCTGGGTCCTCTCCAGGCACATGACAGTAGTTGTCTCTATTGTTGCTCACGTCCGCTTTGACTACTCATCAGCACGTGTATGCCCCATGTTTTTGTAATTGTAAAGTTTCTGGTTTTCCTTTATTTATTTATTTTTTTTGTCTTTTTGAGACAGGGTCTCACTATGCAGTTCAGGCTGGCCTCGAGCTCACTTTGTAGCTCAGGCTGGTCTCGAACTCACAACAATCCTCCTGCCTCAGCCTCCCAAGTGCTGGGATTACAGGCATGCGCCACCACGCCCAGCTTGGTTTTCCTTTAGTGAATCAGTC
Source organism: Ctenomys sociabilis (assembly GCA_004027165.1). NCBI lineage: Eukaryota > Metazoa > Chordata > Mammalia > Rodentia > Ctenomyidae > Ctenomys > Ctenomys sociabilis. Next base: position 2,074 of record PVKA01035742.1, read on the forward strand.
ATTTGAGGTCCCCTTTCTCTCATCTTAAGATTCAGTCCTAGGGTCTTTGGGGCAGTGCAGAGAAGGTAGGTGTGGGCAGAGGGGTGGTGTGGTCCTCTGACTGTGAGGAGGGATCCCTCAGTGGGCAGCCAGCATGGGGTCAATGCAAACAGGAGGCTCCTTATATGTTCAGTAGCTGAGTGGGGTGCAGGATCCAGGCATGGGGAGGTGGGGTTTAGGGGTCGTTTGATTATAGGTAGGGGGTTGAACAGATAAATGCACTAAGGATTGTGGAAGCTGGGTTTTCCAGTGTTGAAGAAAGGAAGCTACAAATATAGAAAGACAAAGTGAGTGACACTGTGGCATTGGGTCAGAGGTGGGTGAAGCTGTGTGAACTTACCCTCCTTCCTCTGCCCTTGCTCTTGTCCTGTTTCTCTCTGATCCCGTATATATGAGTACATATAAGATGTGTATAAATAAATGTGAAAAGACGTGTGTGTGTGTGTGTGTGTGTGTGTGTGTAGCACATGTATATATGCATATATTCTAATGCTGTTTGCTGGGAGTGGAGACACCTGCGTGGTAATAAGCCAAGGCCAGGTGTTGGTAGCCCAGGCCTGCAATCCCAGCACACAGGAGGCTGAGGCAGGAGGATAACCACAAGCTCAAGGCCAGCTTAGGCTATATAGTACAGTGAAGGCTAGTCTAGAGTACATAGTGACACTGTCTTTAAAAATAAATAGTAACAAACCAATCTGGAACCTGGGTCATGGCTTGTTAATATCTTTTTCTATGAAAAGGAACCAGTATTGCTTGGTTGCAGAACTGCTTTGATTTGGGAAAATAGCCCCATGAACCTGGAATTTTTTTCTGGAACATCTAGAAAGCAAGGAAATGTTTAAAGAGTTAAAGAGGAAATATCACAGCAAAATTATTATTTATTTTGTTTGTTTGTTGGTTTTTGAGACAAGGTCTCTCTGTAATTTAGGCAGGCCTTGAACTCACTGTGTAGTCCAGGCTGCCTCATTCTCCCAGGTCCTGTACCACCATGCCCAGCTCCTTTAAGAGACATTATAATCTAATCCTATTTATTTATTGTCTTTTTGAGTCAATTTTCTTTCTTTTTTTTGTGGCGGAACCGGGGATTGAACTCAGGCCCTTGAGCTTGCCAGGGAAGCGCTTATTCCACTGAGCCATCTTCCCGGCCCTTTTTTTGTCTTTTTGAGACAGGGTCTCACTATACAGTTCAGGTTGTCCTTAAACTCACTTTGTAGCTCAGGCTGGTCTCGAACTCACAAAAATCCTCCTGCCTTAACCTCCTGATATAATCTAATTTATTAACACCCACCATATAATCTAATTCTGTTTACTAGCCGGGTGTGGTGGCGCAGGCCTATAATCTCAGCACTTGGGGAGGCTGAAGCAGGAGGATTGTTGTGAGTTCAAGAGCAGCCTGAGCTACAAAGTGAGTTTAAGGCCAGCCTGAACTGTGTAGTGAGACCCTGTCTCAAAAAAAGACAAAAAAAATTTTGTTTACTGAAAGGACCTAATTTATCTTCCAAGTATAAAAGAATATTACATAAAAATGAGAAGTTCTTATTGGACTAAAGTGCCTGCTTAGGCAGAGCACAACTGCCAGGGTTTGATGCTCTGCTCAGTGCTGTCCCCTCCCCCAGGGCATGCTGAGGTGGTGATTGACACTGGGCGTGGTGGCGCTTACCTGTAATACTAGCACTTGGGAGGCTGAAAACAGAAGAATCACTAGGAGTCCGATCTATATAGTGAGACCCTGTAGACCTTGTAGACCCTGTCCTAAATTACAGAAGAAGAAAATGAGAAGTAAAGGCCTTTCTTATCTACAGGCACATGGATAACATGTACACCTTATATTTTCAGTTTTACAATTTAAACTATAAGTTTAAATCACAAAACTACCGGTAGGTGATCTTTGTAATGTCCCAGTCATGAAATCAAAGACATAGTAAAGAACTGTTTCAGGCTGAGAGAGACTAGGGAGACTAAACATGACTGGGCTCAGGGGTTTTGTGTTTTAGTTTTAAGTGTTCTATATACTTAGGATTATCTGAAAATAGAAAAGAAAAAAGCTGGATGCAGGCCTGACATACTAGCTGCTTTGGAGGCCAAGGAAGGAGGATCATAAGTTCAATGCCAACCTGGGCAACTTAGCAAGCCCCAGTTTGAAAAGGGCTGAGGATATGGCTCAAAGGCAGAACACTTGTCCAGTGCATGTGAGGCCCAGCGTTGAAGCCATACACAGTACCTCAGAGAGGGGGCCAAGAGGATTGGTTGGTTGTTGAGAAGGGTATTTTCGGGGCCGGGGAGACAGCTCAGTAAGCACAAGGGCCTGAGTTCAATCCCTGGTTCCACCAAAAAAAAAAAAAGAAGGATACTTCTTGTTTCTCATTGAGCTTTCACCATAATAATTTTAGCATACTGTATCAGATCTTCCTGAATTGCTTATTACTGTGATGTTTCCAAATGGTGATTGTTCTACTTCTAGTGCTCTTTTGTCCTGCTTAACATTGTACTGTTTAAAAAAAAAAATCCCCCTTTCCTCTGTCTGTGTCAGTAGGGCCTTACAGATTCTTATTTTCAGCAGGTTGATTTCGATGTTTAGGTTGTCCAGATTGGACAGTTGTAAGTACAAAAGCTGGCTCCTGGGACCCCGTGGTGCCGGGAACTGGCCTTCCACGTTCCTTTTAGTGGACAGTGCTGCTTAAAATAAGACAGCAATCACACTTGACAGTCTAGAACCTTTATTTTTTGTATTATTCAAAGTAGAGTTTTAGTGTTTTTGTTTGGCAATATGTATTCTTCCTAGTTTTAATCAGGTAAAAGTGAATGCTCTTCTGACTGAATTTTTGTTTCTTGCTGTGATAGATGAGACTAAGAACATCTGGGAAGTATCGGCACTTTGCCAGGCTGTGCAGAAAGGGTTCGGTAATGTTGTACTGAAGCATCTGAAAAAAAACAAGAGTCTTCATTCAGTAAGAAATCTTTTACATTTCCTTTACCTTAAGTGATACATTCGATGCTAACACCTGTGCAAAGTAAAACTCATTTAAAATGTTGTTGCATACAAATTAGGGTGCAGTACAGAGATAATTTTGATCTATTTTAGCAATCAAAATGTAAACTATATTAATGTTTACCTTATTGTCTTGATCTTGCTTTCCTGCTAGTTGTATTTAGTGAGCTTGGCATGGTGACACACGCCTCTGATCCACGCACTCTGGGAGGCTGAGGCAGGAATAAGTGTGAGCCCAGCTTGAACTGAGCTTAGTGGGACAGTGTCACAAAAATAAATAGGGTTTGGGATGCTCTTAGCATGGGTGCCCTGGCTCAGTTCCCCAGGAGTAATGAATGAATGCATGCATGAAAGAGAAGTATTTAGTGACTAATGAAAGGCAATATAGTTCAAATTCAGTAAGTGAGTTGGACTATTACCATGGGGGTTTAACATTTATTCATTCTTTACACTGTCCTCATCCCCCAAGACAGGGTGGTGATGCTTCTGCCTCAGGCTTCCAAGTGCTGGGGTCCCAGGTGTGTGCCCCACATCTGGCCTGATTCATTCCTAAATACATCTTTTGTTGAGTTCAGTGTATCCTAGGGGTGTGTGTCCATGTGTCACATGCATGAGTGTATGTGTGTACACATATGCTTCTGGTGATCGCTTTAATGGTTTTGAGATGAGGTGGCATGAAGAATGATTTAGATGAAGAAAATTAACTTATTTTGTGGGAAGTATTTTTGTTATTCTCTCTTTAATAAAAGAAGATGAGGGGCAGGCAAGATAGCTCAGCAGACTAAAATGCCAGCTTAGGCAAGTGCAGGGACCGCAGTTCGATCCCTGGCACCACATGCTATACTGGCCCTGTCCCCAGTGTTGGCTGAGCTGGCCAGAGTCTGGGTGTGGTGGTGCATGCCTGTAATCCCAGCGCTGGGGAGACTGAAAACAGGAGGATCAGCAGAAGTCTGACCTGCGTAGTGAGACGCTGCAACAACCAATAGATTTAAAAAAAAAAAAAAAAAAAATGATGATTTATTTAGGTAAAGAAAACAGGAAGAAAAGAGATGATAGCTACTCTGGATAACTAGGAAGGGGGAAAGTATTTTTGTTATGAAGTAAAAACTGAAATTTGAAAACTAATAGTAAATATTCCAGGGTAAGTTCTTTCTGCCCCCCCCTCTTTTTTTCTCTCTCCCTTTTTTTGCTAGCTTCTGATAGAAAGACTTTAATAAAATAAGAAATGGTTGTGTGAATTTTGTTGTAATTTTATTATATATGAACAAAGTGGGATGAATTATTTGAGCAATATCTCAAGTCTTGCAAGTAAAATTTCTGTGCAAGTACATGCTGCCTATGCTCTAGGACAGTGGTTCTCCAATTGTGGATACCTGGGCTCCGGGGGTAAAGGCAAAGGTTTTCTTTCACTCTGTTGCCCTGCAAATTGAATATATTCAAATAGGAGGCATGGAGAAAGCAGGGCTGCTGTCCAGCAGCTCAGGAAGCTACCAAAAAGAATGCACTTGGGCAGCGTTTTTACTTGGTAGAGCGATTAACAGACATACTGGTTACTCAGGGTTGCTATTTGGCAGGCATTTTCTCTCAATGCAGAAAGTAAACCTATTACTTCAAGGAAAACCTCTGAAACATCTTTGCCAATGATAATAGTCAAGTCTTTAATTTGAATTAAAAATTAAAATTAGGGAAAACCTGTAACTATTATAGCAACTTTGATAGCTTCTCAAGTATTTCCCTGTGAGGTCAACAGTGATGCTAACAAATGCTTTTGCATAAGCAGTGCAGTGTGTTGACATTTGGGCGTCTGTCAAATCCAGAGAACTGGCAGGTGCAGGTGAGCAAGACGTGATGTTGATACATCACACAGAGGTTAAGAAAACTGTTCAAACTGCAAGGTAACCTGATGGATTTCAACATAATAGAGTAGTATATGACGTTTAATGGTACAGCTTCAGGCTCCGCATTGTAAATAATCTTTCAGAGGCTAGGAGCTCAGTTTTGATATACTGTCAAAAAACAAAGTTATTTTAAAAGACTGAACACGCTCTTCCCTCTCCCTGCTGCACATCTGTTGAACCCTGTACGTGATATACCATAGTGGGCCAGACTGGAAAGGGATCTGCACTAATGTGAAATAGGGCCACTTTTCCGAGACTTTTGTTGGGATAACTCAATTTTCACACAAGTGAACCATTTATTAACATGTAATTTGTTCAGTATTTTTAATAACTGTAAATAATTTTAAAGGTATTACTTTTTAGCCAGTAAACATTGATGATCACAACTAATACAAGCAAGAGCTCTTTGGGGAGTCCCTGATATTTAATGATTGTAAAGGATCTTCCCCAAAAGTTTGGAACTGCTGGTCTAGGAAGTAGATACCCATCTGTGAAACTTGAAGAGGTATAACTTCTTTCCTAAATTAGCAATAAAATGAATGGCATTTCAGTGTAGGTAGATGTTTACAGTAAGGGAGGCGGATAAAGTAGTTTTTATTCCTTTGCTCTGTAATGTTTCACTGAGTTACTCATGTAACAATTGTACACATTCGCAGAATGAAGCAGTATCCTTAGAAGAAATAAGAATCAGAGTAGTGCACATGCTTGGATCTCTAGGAGGACAAATAAACAAAAACCTTGTAACAGGTAAACTTTCTCTTAACCCAGCTGATCTCCATACCTGTCTTTGTATTGTAATTTGAATGTATGAAGCCCACACTATTTTCTGATGCTTATTACTGTGTGTAAGTTACATATTTCCAAACATTATAGAGTAAAATATTTTACTTAATAAAGCACTTTGGCTGTATTTGTACAGTTGGTCAAATTCAGCACTCTTAACAGCACATGTTGGGCATTGAGTTTTGTTAAGCTTGTCTTCTATTTTGAAACAGCGCTGATTTAACATGCTTTTCTGTATTAAACTTTGTACCAGGGAATTTAAACTTTGTAAAGCTCAGTATTTTTAATGTGTGTATTTTAAAAATTGTTTTACTGGGGCCGGGGAGATGGCTCAGTGGAATAAATGCTTCCCTGGCAAGCATAAGGGCCTGCGTTCAATCCCCGGTTCTGCAAAAAAAGAAAAAAAAAAATGTTTTATGAGAATTAACATTATTGATTTGTATAAGTTCATTTTTTTTGTTTTTAAGTTTGATGTTAAACATACTAGTGAGTCTTGTCATATAGGAAAGTCAAAAGAAAGCATTTTAAAAAAAGGAGAATTTTAGTATAAATATTGTTTTTACCATTTTTTTCAGAAGAACCCCTTAAATAGTTCTCACTGAATTTAAATATTCTAGACTGTTAGACTTGTTTGAAGATAATTGTACTTAAGTTAAATTCAGAAACAGTTTATCAGTGTTAACATTATAATGACATACATAAAGTGGACTAAAAGAAACGAATAAGGTATTTTTATTTATTTCTTAATTAAGTGTTGGTGCATTTTAGGTACACACCATGATCACATTCATCACAGGGAATTTGTACTGTATGTGATATATCTTAGTTTCTTTTTTTTTTCCTATTTCCCTCCCCTATCTTCAACCCCTATTCTGCTACTTATTTACAAAGCCTTGTTTCCGTTTTATCCTTTTCTCCTGCCTTTTGTTTTCCCTTTCTCCTCCTAGTTTCCCTTCCCTTGGAACAATTACTTCCTATTTCACAAAATTTATTATACATTTTGGTTCTTATTTACTTTATACATTATTTGCCTTATAAATTTTGGTTCTTTATTTACTTTAGTTTCTCATGCCAGAAGAAGCACTGTAATACTTATACATGTGTCTAATTTATTTCACTTAAGAGTATGGTCTCAAGGTCCATCCATTTGGCTAGAACTGTGACTGAGTAGTATTCCATGGTGTGAAAGAACCACATCCTTTTTATTCAGTTGCTGCTTGATGGGCATTTGGGTTGTTTCCAAGATTTAGTTCTTATGAACTGGGGCTATAAATATGGTGCATGTATGTTGCTGTGGTATGATGATTTCAATCCTTTTAGGAAACTACCCAGAAGGGGAATAGCTGGGTCAAATGGGACCTCTAGTTATAGTTTGTTGAGGAATCTCCTCATTGATCTCCATAGGGTTGTACCAGTTTGAACCAACAGTGGAGAATGGTTCCAAATGAGGTGATTTTAGAAGTTTAAGAGCAGTGGTTTGGGTAATGAGAGGTAGGACAATTGGTACTAGGAAAATGGTGATGGGAAAATCACCTTTTCTAACTCTTCTTTCTCAGCTGCATCATCAGATGAAATGATGAAGAGATGCATCGCATGGGACATAGAGAAAAGACTAAGTTTTGCAGTGCCTTTCAGAGAGATGAAGCCTGTCATCCACCTGGATGTATTCTTGCCACGAGTCACTGAATTGGCCCTTTCAACTAGTGATAGGCAAACGAAAGTACTTTTATTTTTCACTTATTGTCTTTTTTTTTTTTTTTTCTGTCTTTTTGAGACAGGGTCTCACTATGCAGTTCAGGCTGGCCCTAAGCTCACTTTGTAGCTCAGGCTGGTCTTGAACTCGAACTCACAACAATCCTCCTGCCTCAGCCTCCCGAGTGCTGGGATACAGGCATGCACCACCACGCCCGGCTCACTTATTGTTTATGTCCATTGCTTTTAAAATATGTGGTATTGGTTAGGAAGTAGGTAATATGTCCAAGCCATCTTCATATCATTAATTTTATATTTTCTGTAATTTGAAAGAAGTAGGTACCATTGATAAGTGCAAGTTAAATATAAATTACCTTAAAAATAAATTAAAAAAAAAATGCACAAGGAGCAGAAAAAAAAATAAATTACCTTACTAGATACTAACCTGGCAAAAAAATTAATATGACAAACATTTTTCATAATGAAAACTGCAGTATAAAAAGATGCTCAAAAATGATTTTTCATGTTTTATTGTCCCTTTAAGCTGGGAACTTAGAAACAGATAAAATCTGTTTAAACACGTAAAATCTTAAATATCTGAAGTGCATTAAAGATACATTTACTACAGTGATAGTTGCAGCTGTACTTGCAAATGAAGCAAGATTATGCAGTTTTCTAATGTGGCAGCATTGAAATATATTTCTTATGAATAGTTTTAGTACCTAAAGCTTTGACATTTCAAGTTTTAACTTTTAGATACAGATGAAAAAATAGAAGCCTTAGCTTCTTCCAGTCACTTTTATTTCTGGATTACCTTTGGCTATCTGTAAAGTTTTTCTTCTTAGAGGCCTAAATTGAGTAACATTTTAAAATACTCCCTTTTGAACATGATAATTTAAACTTTGCTGCTCTCCTGGCCTGTTTCAGGTGGCAGCTTGTGAACTGTTACATAGCATGGTCATGTTTATGTTGGGAAAAGCCACTCAGATCCCTGAGGGCAGGCAGGGCTTGCCACCCCTGTACCAGCTCTACAAGCACACGTTTCCCGTGCTGCTTCGCCTCGCGTGTGATGTGGATCAGGTGAGTTCAGGATTCTGCCTCTAAAACAATTTCAAAACCTAATGTGTGATCTCCTTTGGGAGCCAGCAGAGCTTGCTACAAATTGGAATCACATCACCTAAGGATCTTTAAAAATTAATAATTTTTTTAATTTATACTTTTGATTTCTCACACAAGAGAAACAAAAGAGATGTTAAATGTATGTATCCCATTTATTTACTTAAAAGTATGGCATCAGTGTGTTTCCATTCCCTATGATGAATGTGATCAATTTGTATGACAAATAATATACTAATAAAAAATAAAGATAATATTGTTGCCTGGCTGCTACCCCAGGTGCTCTGATTTAATCAATTAGACTGTGACCTGGGGATCTGAACTTTTAAAAAGCTTCCCTGGATACATAGTGTATCTAGAGTTTGGGAACCACTGTCTTGGTTGTACCTACTGAGAGTCGAGGCACCTTAAGTGGACTGCCTGTTACCCTCCTCAGGGATGGACTCAGCCTTCCAGGGAAGGGAAATGCCCTCTCCTTGGCTGGGAGGCATGGAAGAAATGGTTACCATTTCTTTCTTTCTTTTTTTTTGGCAGAACCGGGGATTGAACTCAGTCTCTTGCACTTGCCAGGGAAGCACTTATTCCACTGAGCCATCTCCCTAGCCCCCTGGTTACCATTTCTTGATGACTTCATGGATTAGCCTTCTACAATTACCTTGAAGCAGTTCATCTTATGAGGAATAAATCTGATATTAGGGCATGCACATAAAAAAGAAACACAAAGCTCACTTAATAAATACAGATAGGATGGGCATGGGGGCGCAGGCCTGTAATCCCAGCACTCAGAGGCTGACGCAGCAGGATTATTTTGAGTTCGAGACCAGCCTGGGCTATAAAAGGAGGTCAAATGCAGCTTGAACTGCACAGGGAGACCTTGCCTCAAAAAGACAAAAAAGCTAGAAGATTTTGCTGTATATATTAATGAATGTAGCTCAGGAATGTGTTAGGATGCATCAAGTGGGATTTATACTTTAAGCTGGAAATGTACCACAAAATAGGTTTAAAAAGTAGCAGTCCTTTCCATAGAAGCCTAAAAGGCCTTTGATTAGTGCTGGTAAATAAAAATGGTTTAATAGCACCTTATTTTGTTTTGCCCAGCTGGAGGCTGATCTACATCAATAGCCTTTTCTAAAATTAGACATAGGGGCTAAGTTAATTAATAATTACTCGTAATTGTTAACTTACTAATTATTGTTAAGTTAGTTAGGCTCAAATTTAAGGTTAGCCTTAGCCTCCAAGATTTCTGGGCTTAGATGCATGCACAATCATGCCCAGCTTTAATACTATCTTACTGATCTGTATCTACCTGAATCTCAGCCAAACTGTCCTCTGCGTGTAGCACGAATGCCTCCTTGTGCTTCGGTTCCCAACACTGGGCGTGCCTGTTGCTGTAATAGGCAGTGTTGGGCGAGCTAGGTACCTGTCCACAGCATAAACAAATGAAATGTCTTGCTCTGCGTTTTTGCCTGTGGCACAGGCTTTGTGTCTGTTTGTGTAGGATATTGATCTGGCTTTTGTTTTGTCATGAAGTGTCTATCTTGGGAGTAAATCATAAGGCATTATCTGCTTTGTAAAGTGAATGATAACAGTCTGTCTCTAATTCAGGATAGCTTTTGTGCATACTCAAGATCAGATTAATAAAGATGAATATATAAACACCCAACCATGTCTACCCTAAATTGCCCCCCCAATTAAAGGAACAGTGAGCTTTAGTATGCACATTTTTCTTTGCTGAATTCTTATAAAGTGGATTCATCATAGATTTGAACTAGAAAAATAGGAATAGTGATAATTTTGTTTCATTTTGTCCCACTGCAAATGTCATTTAAATATTTAATTTCTGGTGTTCATTTACTATGAAGGAAGTAAACTCCTGGCACTATTCCTTCAGGTGACAAGGCAACTGTATGAGCCACTTGTTATGCAGCTGATTCACTGGTTCACTAACAATAAGAAATTTGAAAGTCAGGATACTGTCACCTTACTAGAAGCCATATTGGTGAGTAATAGTTGATTCCTTTCCTGTGATTCCCATTGACCAGTTATATTAATGTGTACTTAGGACTTTAGGAAAAGTTACCTTGCTTTTTATGTTGTATTATTCCATTTAAAAAAAATTATTTATTATTTTATTTTTTTGCGCAACCAAGGATTGAACTCAGGCCCTTCCACTTGCCAGGGAAGTGCTTATTCTACTGAGCTATATCTCTGGCCTCTATTATTCCATGTTAATGGAATGGTACCATATTTATTTAAGTGATGATTTCACATATCTGCAGCTAAACACTAGTTTTTATGTATTTTTGTTCTATTTTGTGGTTGAGACTTATAAATTCACAAATGCTGTAAATTTTAAGGATGTGTGTATGCATGTATTGAGGTGTGAGGACTAAGAATGTTCTCTGGAGTTCAGAGTGATTTTCTAATATTCATATTTGTCTTAGTTGTTTTTCTTTCATTGCTGGGACAAAATACCCAACATCCAAAATGAAGGAAGGAAAGGTTTATTTAGCTCATAGTTACTGGAGGTTTCAGTCCATATTCAGCTGGCTCCAAGGCAGAGGGGCACATGGCGGCTGAACAGCAACAAAGACAACAAAGAGCAATAGCTAAAGAAAGTCTGTCTCTCTGTCTCTTATATTACATGCAGGTTCTCTACCCCAGGCTGGAGGAAGTACTCACACCCATAATCCCAGCAATACTAAAACCCATAATCCCAGCCTTGGATCACACATAATCCCAGTGGATCATGAATTAATCACAAACTCTAGAAGTCCCCACCCCATGACTACATGAGGCTTTGGGGGGACAACTAGATACAAACAATAACAACAGTATAGTACTTAATGGTAAAAGGAACTTTTGAGTCTCTCATTTTCTCCAGCAGAACCTAAGGGGCCCATCCTAGACATGGCACCTTAGCTTTTCAGTAGAACTATGAGATGAAAGAGACAGTCCTTAGGATTCCATTGGACAGAGGCAGAGAGGTCAGCTAACCTGTTGTGGGGCATAATGTGTTTTGTGTTAGAGGCACATTGTTCTGGTATACAATACCCACACTCATGTTTCAGGGAAGGATCTACAGAGTGTTCAGGGTCTCACTACTAGATGGGACTCATTATGATCTGCCTGTTTATAGCCTCCTAAGAACTGGGATTACAGGTGTGCACCACCACGCCCAGTCTCACTTGTCATCTCAGTGTGCACTGGGGGTGGGGCCCACATGTTCAGGCCCCTGTGCCTGCTTGCAGGTGCTTTAATCTGCTGAGCTATTTGGCCAGCCCTTGATGAATTATTAATTTTCAATTTAATAAGTTTTATTATATTTAGCAGTGAGTACTTAACAGCAGAAATTAAAAAAGCATTGAATTTTTAATATTTATTGAATATAAATAACATCAGAATTTTCTAAATCAACTGATGTTTGGTATGCAGAGTCTAAAAATCACAATAAATTCTAACATGAACTACAGTGAAAACACCAGTAGAACTCTGTAACAAAAGCTGTCTTTGTTTTAATTGTCATATCCAAGGCCTTCTTCAGACGTGGTAACTGCGTGTTCCATGTAAACCTCTGTGCTTAACTTTCTTTTCAGATATGGCAAGCCATTCTGGCATCTCTTTTGTTTTCCTTTCAGGAGTGTCCTCCTGTATTGTACAACATGCACTTAGCAAAAAATAAGACATCAATAAAATAAAATAGTGAGATATATAATGAGAACAGACATCAACATTTTCTTTTTTTTGTGGAACTGGGGATTGAACTCAGGCCCTTGTGCTTGCCAGAGAAGCACTTATAAACATTTTCAAATCAGCCCTGTATTTGCTATCTTACAAAACCTAAAAGATAACATCAGGAATAAAATTCTTTGTCAAATATGATGTGAATATAAACAAAGGTCTACCCCAGAAATAAGTTTTGCTTTCACTATCATGCCCAAGGCAGTCTTCACACAACAACTGCATGTATGTTATACAGATACTGCTTACACTGAGCATGTATGTTTTGTTTTCCTGTCCTTTTTTTGCATTGCCCACTTGACATCTTTTTGGTTTTCCTATCATAATAGGTCCTGTCAGCTCACCAGTGTGCTTTTCCCTAGGTTCATGGGAAGACACATTTTGTTCTTTCTCTACAGTAGATGATGTCTTATGAATTCCAGTTCTAATCCTCAAAGAAACTTTCTTTTCTCCATAGTATTTTGCACTTGTTATGTTCTGTTTAGGATCAAATAAAACACAACCATTGCCAGTACTTTATGTTTTGAGTGATATCATAGTTGCTCTGTAACTCAAGAACATCTACTCTGTCTTTGGTTTTGTCAAAAAAAGTTACTACCTCAGGCTTTAGTTTCGTGAGGTTTTAGTAGAAATACAGAAGCAGAGTACCCTTCCCCCTTCCCCTCCTCTTCTCCTTCCTTTCTTTCCTTTCCTTAAACTAAAAGCCATACACTACCAAATGCTACAGCAACCACCATTTATTCAGATGGTGTGTAAATTGCTTGACATTTTGAAATAAAACTCTCAAACAGTGAATGGATAGCAGCCAAATTATTAGTTCTTTTTCTTTCTTACTGGATGCTTTTGTCAATAAACCTCACGCTATTTGGAAGGAAGCCATTTTCTTAGTGCCATTGTTACTGTTTTTTTTTTTTTTTTGACAGAACTGGGGATTGAACTCAGGGAAGCGCTTATTCCACTGAGCCATCTCCCTGGCACTCACATCACTATTATTCTAAAAACCTCAAGCCTATATCCATATGTCTTACATTTCTGTGGTTATCAGGAGAAAGCCCTGCTACGAACATGCTGTGAATGTTTTCAGTTTACTTAGTAGGTGTTATAATAAACACATTTTTGAGTATGACTGGTGGTACATACAGAACAGTTTTCTTGTGTTTCATCATTTGTGTACTTCACAACATCTTGTGGCATTTCATCTATTAAAATTTTCAGCATTGAATGACAGTGCTGGTGTTCCATCCAATAGATTTCATCCCTGTTGAGATCCTCAACTGTGTTTTCAGTTAGTTCTAAGACTGGATTGTTCCATGTGGTTGCATGACTATTTTATGCTATTTCAACTATGCAAATATATGTTAGCATTGCTGCCTTCATCTGAATCAGGGAGATATTCATTCCCTGGTGTCTGTTTTGATCAACTTGTGCTCCAATTCACTGTCACAGACACTTTGGCTCACTTCGAAATTATCATCTGGGCAGTCATCTGATGATGAACTTCTCCAAAACTTGCAAGTCTAGTTTTTCAGTACCATTGTACTGAATTGAGCAGCTTGCACCAGAGAAATAAAAAGAAAAATTTGTAAAAAAATGAATTTAGGTGCACACCTGTAACTACTTTGTCATTCCTGTACATACCTTGCTTTTGTTTGCCAAGTGGGTAAAAGCATAGGTGGGTTCCTGCTGTCCCCACACCCAGACACTGTGAGCCACATCCACATTACCTTATGGTAAAGTACAAGTTTGCAGAACTGAATGGTCTGGGTGTGTTTTACCTCCCATGATGCTCAGGTACATATACGCTAAAACTGTTAGCTGGAGCAGATCAGAGCCAGTATGTGGGTAAAATTCTGGTTTCACGCATTTGCACAGGTGCACACACCTTGCTGTTGGTCATATCAAGTGAGTAGATGCAGAGATTGTGCCCTGTATCCCTCAGGTGCAGCTACTGAGACACACAGTTGGCTCTTATTTCGCTTAAGTATGAATATATAGTAGAAAAGTATGAGGTCAGTTTTTGTAACCCAATGATAAGACACCCCTACAGGGTGTTTTGACTTTTATTCTGAACTTGTCCAAATAACTTTACTCCTAATTTCTTTAAAGGTAATCTTATTTGGTTTTACCTATATTTCGGCCTATCATTTTGTTTTATATTCATATTAGAATCAAAAGCTTCTTTAAAACATAGTGAGTTTGTTCAGATGTCAAATTCCATGTTTTTGCAACTTGCTTTCAGTGTGCATCTGTATTCTATTTTCTATTAAGATTAAGATGAGGTACAGGAAATAGGGAAGTTGACAAGAATATTAAGGGAGGAGGACTGAAAGCATTAGGTTTGCAGTATGTTACTGTGGACGTGGTCCTGTTTTGAGTTTTGATTGTTTGAAGTGAAGTTGTCAGGATATTGAATAGGAAGATAGCCAGGTGTGGTAATGCAAGCCTGTAATTTCAGTACTGTCATTCTGAGGCAAGAGATTGCTGTGAGCTGAGGCCAGCATGAGCTATGTAGTGAGACCATGTCTCAACAAAACTGAGGGAAAGCAAAAGAGGAGGAGGAGGAGAAAGAAGAAAACAAGGAAGGTAAAGAGGAGAAGAAAGAGAAGGAAGAATAGAGCATTCTTTATACTACAGAGGGCAACCATACATCCTGGCTTTTCCAGGGCAATTACTAGTAGTACTTCTTTCACTCTCAGGGTTATCCATATCAAACACCACATTATGGGGAGTAGAAAGTTAACTACTAAACATTTCTTCAGGTGTTCAGGGACTCTGGGTTCATGAGAACTGTGCTTCCAAGAAGTTTTGTTTTCAGAATGTTGCCTCAGGGCCGGGGAGATGGCTCAGTGAAATAAGTGCTTCCCTGGCAAGCACAAGGGTCTGAGTTCAATCCCCGGTGCCGCCCAAAAAAAAAAAAGAATGTTGCCTCAGTGTGATTTTTCTTTAGGTAGAAATACAGTTTCTTTGGATTTCCAAAAAAATAGATTGGAAAATATATAACAAGAACCTTCTTGTTCTCTGGACATATAAAAGGGTCTTTGCTAGTGTTATGAGGTAAAATTAACAGTCTTAAAAATTTGTGGGATGTAGCCATTGTGTATCTTCAGAAAGGAAAAGACTGGTTTGTTATTAATACATAAAATATTAGTCTTTTCTGCTGCTATAACAGAATACCACAAGCTGGGTAATTTATAAAGAAAAATATTCATGTCACACAGTTTCATTAGGGGGTGGGTAGTCCACAGTCAGGTGACAGCATTTGGTGAGAGCCCCTTCACTGTGTCACAGTGTAGTGTAAGGCACTGCCTGGCAGGGTGTGCAGGAGCCTGCACATGCAGGCCATTAATGTCATTAGGGGTTCTAGCTGCATAACGTCATTTAATTCTGATTACCCCCCTAAGAACCAGCTGCAAATAACACCTGTGTGTCAATTTGGAGATTAAGTTTCCAACATACACTTTTGAGGCACAAACTCAAATATCACAGTTCTCCCTGTTACATAGATTCTCAGTTTATTTGTTTAAAAGATAGATATTTTGTGTGTGCTACAAGAGATTATTTTGAGTTTGCATTGTATGCAGCCAGGTTGGTTTTCCGAGTGTTTATATTTTATCTAATGCTGTAAATAACTTTCAGAATATAGTCCAGTAATACACAGACGCTGAGAAAGGGCATTCACTTGTTTTATGGTTAAAAAAGTAACATAGATTAAAAAAATAGGTAAAATCACCATAAAGAAGGATAAATTTGAGGCCTTTCTAACTAAATGAATGCACCTTGAGACCATTCTGTTAAGTGAAATAAAGGAGACATGTGTCTAGGTACTTCATTGTTTTTCTGGTGTGAGAAACTGAAAGTTAAATAGGGACTAAAATGTATACAGTGGTCTTGCAGTGATTGTGGAGGGTCCGTTCCAGACAATCCGTGATAAGTGAAAATCAGTAAAGATATGCTGTATTATTTATTTTAGTATTTACATATATTTTAAGGCTTTAAAAACCCTTCCCACACTCTTAAAAACCTTTCTACACTTTTAAAAATATTTCTACTGTTCTTAACCATTTTCTAAACTTGTAAATTTACATAATTTTAACAATATACATATTTTGCATAGTACTGTAAAATCCCATAGTATAGCGAAATATTATATTAGTATTTTTTAAAAACCCACAAAACAGTGAGTCTGTGAAAGTTGAATTATGAAGAACCACTGACTAGATATTGTGAAATAGAAAACTGTCAAATGGGAAGGGGAACAAGTGAGGGGAGTGGGAGAAGAGGATGAGAAACAAGAAAAGGAAGAAAAAAATGGAAACAAAGGTTGAAGAAGGTTTGAAGGGAGGGGAGGAGGATGGGAGAAAAACAGGAGTCAAGATACATCACGCACCACAGCAAATCCCCTGCAATGGCTGTGGTTGTTGTGTAAGTCTAAGATGTACACTGATAAACGGAATTCATTTTAAAAAAGTGAAATAATGTTGTCTTTGTTGTTTCAGGATGGAATTGTGGACCCTGTTGACAGTACTTTAAGAGATTTTTGTGGTCAATGTATTCGAGAGTTCCTTAAATGGTCCATCAAACAAACAACGCCACAACAGCAGGAAAAGAGCCCAGTAAACACCAAGTCCCTTTTCAAGCGGCTGTACAGCTTTGCACTTCACCCCAATGCCTTCAAGAGGCTTGGAGCCTCACTTGCCTTTAACAACATCTACCGGGAATTTAGGTGTGTAGGCCAAGGACAAGGCAGGGGTATCTGAGACACCTGTGAAACTCTCAGTGAAGAGCTGGATGGCAGTGCCTGCTTGTAGTCCCAGGGCTCAGGCTCTGAGGCAGAAGGCCATCTTGAGCTCCATTGTGAGTTTAAGGCCTGTCTACATGTAGTGAGACTCTCTAGAAAGAAGAAAAAAAAAAAATTTCAGTGGTGATTTTAAAGAATGACTTGGTATTTAATTCTATTTATGTACAGAAGTGTTAAGCATTTAGTAAATAATTATTTTTGATTCTTTTTTTCTTATGTATTTGATACGGGGTCTTACTATGCAGCTTCAACTCGTAGTGATCCTCCTGTTTTCAGCCTACCCAGTGCTGGGATTATAGACATGTGCTACCATGCCAGGACTCATTGGCTGGCTCAGTGTGCCCCAGGAGTGGGGCCGGCATGGTATGTGGGGCCAGAGATCGAACCCTGGTCTTCGTGCTTATCAAAGCAGGTGCTTAGTCCATTGAGCTATGTATGATTGATTCTGTGCATAGGATTACAAATTAATTAAAATTGAGTTTGTCCTCAAGAAGCTTAACATTACTGAGAATATAGAAGCATAATATTCCAGGATTTTTGTAAACATAATGAAAGACACACATACAAGGTCTTTATGGAGTGCAAAGGAAAACTATTTAGTCTGAAGATTAGACAAGGCCCATCAAATGTGGACATAAGTGATGAGTGGGAAGCCACCAGGGTGTTTCAGACCAAAGAGTAGAATAGAGTAAGATGTGGGACAGCATCTGAGCCAATGAGTAGTTCCTGGACTCTGGTGTCTCGGGCTGGACTGTGGTGCAGTGAGACCAGGGCTTTGACCCCTTGGCCCATGCAAGTCATCTCAGGGACGAGAGTTCTTGAAGCCCTTGGAACGTGGGCCAGCACAGCTAGCATTCTTCTAGATCTGTCTGCTGGTGACCGCATGGAAAGTGAGTCTGAGTACAACAAGACTGAAGGGTGGGACATCGGTACAGAGGCTGTCAGCAGTCCAAAAAGACATCAGAGAGCCAAGGTGGTGGTGGTGGTCGTCCTTTGTTCATTGCTTCATTCTGTTTCCCTTGTTAAGAACATTAAATGACAGGCTTTGTGTCAGGTGCTGAAAATGTAGAGATAGAGCCCTTTGGGCTGGTTACATTTGAGATTGAAAGATGGGTTATGATTAATAACACAAATGTTGGCTGAGATTAGTGGTATTAAATAATGGTACATAATTACTGAGTGATCTGATAATGAGAATCTATCCTTGTTTGGTTGAAATAGCTTTTTTAGAAGTGCCACCTGGGATAGGAAAGACATACTCAGTATTAAAAATAAGATGGGAGGCAGCTGGGGTATTGCTCAGAGGTAGTGCATATGTGTGGCATGCATGAGGCCTTTGGTTTGCTTCCTGGTACCAAAAAAAAAAGAAAAAACCCTAGATGTATGGGAATCTCTGGTATGTGTATGTGACTTTACTGTGGTTAGAAGCAGTATGCTTTTATGCTGTGAGAGTTAGCACCTATACTCATGGTTTTGTACTTAATCATTTGCTGTCCTGTGTCATTAAGGAGTATGTTTCCTAGTGAGAGATCTAGCCTCTGCACTTACCCATGCACTTTGTACTTATATCAACTAAGACAGTTAAAAGGATGCCAGGAGAGGATACCAGCTTATGGGACCACTGTTGTATGTGTTCTGTCACTGACTGAAATGTCACTGACTTGCATGTGACATGCGTAAGTGGATGGTGCACAGGTATTGGCTGAACTAATTACTTGAGAATACCAGATAAAAAACTTAGTTAGGGGTTTACTATTGATACTGACTTATTTTAGTGCAGTTGAACACTTATATTTCCTGTATTTTCAAAGAATATGTATATGGTGTCAGATCTCTTTCCCAACAGTGGTTCCAAGGTTCTGTGTCAGGAGTGGTCCCAGAGTGGGACAGAGGAAAGGTTCGGACAGGTGGGCATGGAGGAAAGCCTGTGGTTTGTACTACATGTGCTTTCATCTGGTCTTGAGGAAATAGTGTTCTTTGAGACATACTTTGAGTTGTTTTATATTTAAAAACCCTTAAGTCTTTTTTTTTTGTATTTAGTATAGGGTCTACAGGGTCTCACTACATAGATCGGACTCATAGTGATCTACCTGTGTTCAGCCTCCCATGAGCTGGGATTACAGGTGTGCGCCACCATGCCCAGTCTCAGGGTGCCCGGGGGCAGGGTTGGTGCCATGCATAGGATCAAACCCTGGGCCTCTGTGTCTGCCTCAGTAGGTGCTTTAGTCCACTGAGCTATTTGGCCAGCTCTCCCTTGAGTCTTAAAAACAAATATCAGAACATTCATTTGAAGGCAGAGGCAGGAGGATTATTGCCGTTTTGACCAGCCTGAACTACATAAGGCCTAAACTACATAAGTGAGACCCTGTCTCAAAAAGACAAAAAAAAAAAAAAAAAAAGGTTGCATTTTTTTTTGTTTTTATTTCTTCTTTCCTTTATCCTTTTTGCCTTATTATTTTCTTAGATGGACGTAATATTCTTTATTTTGCAGGGAGGAAGAATCCCTGGTAGAACAGTTCGTTTTCGAAGCCTTGGTGATATACATGGAGAGTCTGGCCTTGGCACACGCTGATGAGAAGTCCTTAGGTGTGTCTGCTGCTGAATCTGTGCGTTGCTCCTGTTTGCCTGAAGATCTCAGCAGCTCCTTCACTCGGAAGAGCTGTTGAACTTCATGTGATTCTCTCCTCACATTGTCTTCTTTCCATATCTCCCGTAATAAGTCTGATACTCTCCTCCGGTGCCCAGGGCTGGTTGATGAAAGGTTTCTCCTGCCCTAGTTGTCTGTTATCCACTTAGCACTTATTCTCAAAATAATGCTGGACCTCTCTGGGTAGTTTGCTATCTTCATTTAGTTCTCCTTTTATCATGGCTGCACTCTAATATAGCTTATCCTACCCTAGAAGAAGGGGAGTTCCAGGAATGCATACCCTTTAAAGAATAGACTTCAGTTGAGGTCCAGGGACTGTGGCCTGGCATGGGGTTTTATTTTGCCTAAATCTCCCTCTTCTTCAGTCTGTGTTTTGTCCCCCAACAACACTGATAGTGCAGGTTCTAGTTGGGTATGGTGTTGTATATGTGAGGAGGCATGAGTTATTTTATTCTATAGTCTTAAGTCTCGGTTTTATTTTTGGACCTATATTTAAATTTTGTACTTAGAGGGTTGAGGCAATATTAAAACTAAGTAAAATTATATTTTAAATAGAATTTATTTTAGGGAAGAGTCAACAGGGTGTTTAGGGTCTCACTACTA
>PVKA01035743.1:0-22360 GCA_004027165.1 Ctenomys sociabilis
CTTTAATTTCATCTCTGACCCATCTGTGACTGGTTATTTAGGAAAGCGTTGAGTTCCATGTGTTCATGATACGGTTTCTTTTGCCAGTGATTTCCAATTTCATTGAACTATTATCAGATAATATACTTGGGATAATTTCAGTTCCTTAAGCATGTTCTATGAGCTAGTATACGGTCTATTTGGGGGAACAAGAAGAATGTGCAACAAGAAGAATGTATATTTTGATGTTCTGTGATAGAACATTACAGCAAAACAAGATGGTAATACAGTAACAATGGCTAATACATTGCATATAATTATCTTTAGTTACTCAGAGTAAAAATACAGACATTTCATTGTCCAAATAATATTAGCACAAAACCTTCTTTTCAAGAAACTAAGAGAAATTAGTGTAACTACTAATAGTATGTATATATATTTTTTATTTTCCATTTCTCCATCCAAGTTCTTTTGAACAGTTTCATCCCTCTTACAATATCTATTGAAATTTTGTGTTTTATTTACCCTTTCAGCTTTCTCACACTAGGGAGACAATACATTCTTGCTAATGTGTGTCTGGTTTATTTCACTTATTAGTATGGGCTGTAGTTGGATCCATTTACCTATAAAGGTCTCCAGTTTATACTTCTTTATGGCTGAGTCTTTTTATTGCATAAAAAGACTGTATCTTTTTTATCCATCCCTTGGTTGTTGGGCATTTGGGTTGTTTCCAAGATCTGCTTATTATAAATTGTGTTGCTGTTAAAAATGGATACATATATATTTCTTTGGTGTGATTATTTTAATTCTGGAAACACACCCAGAAGGGAAATACCTGGATCAAATGGGACTTCAAATGCTAGTTTTCCTAGCCATATCCACACTGATTTCCATATTGGTAATACCAGTCTACACTCCTGCCAACAGTGGAGAAGGATTCCTTTTTCCTTTCAGATCCTCCAGCATTTGTTATCTTTCTGCAGTGACATAAATCTCACTGTTGTTTTAATTTTCGTTTGGAAATGACCAATGATGTGGAACATTTTGTCATATATTTTCCATTTGTATTTTATCTGGGAAGAACCAAGCAATTTGGTTTTTCTTCTGCAATGTGTTTCCTGAGTTTCTCTGGACAAGCCAGTCACCACGGCCCAGGCACTTCCTGTGCTGGCTGCCCATCCCATGGTGTGGGGGATGGGCCAGGCTCCTGGGTTCCACCAGAGGAACAGCTGTGGTGGCTCCATCACTTAGATGATTCTTTTAAAATTTGTTTTGTGGGAAAAGTTGAAAGCTTTCTCTTTAAAATCAGGAACTAGAAAAGGATGTCTGCTTTCACCACTCCTGTTCAATAGAGTATTCAAAACTACACCCAGAGAAATCAGGCAAGCAAAAAATAAATAAAAGAAATACACATAGGAAAGGAAGAAGTCAAATTATCATTATTTACAGGAGACATGATCCTCCTCAATGAAGACCCAGAAAAATTCCACCCAAAGACTCCTAGAATTAATAACCAAATGTAGTAGTACAGCAGGATACTAAACACAAAACAGCACAGTGGCACACACCAGCAGCCCCAGCACTCATGTGACATTGTCACAAATTTCAGGCCAGCCTGTACTACATGGTGAGTTCAAGGGTAGCCTGAAGTATACAGTAAGAAGCGGTCACAAAAGAAAAAGAGTAAGAGGAGGAGAAAAGATGTGCCTGTTCCTGGATGGGTAGAGCCAGTATCATCAAGATGGCCGAACTTCCCAAACTGGCACTGCGGATTTAATGCAATCTCAGTAACAACAGCATTTTTTACAGAACTACAGAAAACTTACAATTCATGTGAAACCAGAAGAGACCAAAGATAACACTAGCAGCCCTGGGCAGCAATGCCAAAGCAGGTAGCCTCACAAGCCCAGGTTTGAAGCTGTACTACAAAGCTCTAGGGATGACAGATGTGGATCAGTGGAGCCGAACAGAGGATACAGAAACCCCCACATTTGCTGTTTAATCTTTGACAATGATGCCAAAAATATTTTAGGAGAAAAACAGCTTATTTAATAAATGATACTAGGAAAACTGGCTATATACATGCAGAAGACTAAATACAGAACCATACATTTCATCATGTAGTAAACTAGAAGTGGATCACAGACCTAAAGATCAAAACAGAAACAATCTGCTAGAAGAAAACTAAGTAAAACTTGAAATCATAGGCATAGACAAAGACTTTCTGAGCACAACCCCAATTGTACAAGAAATAATACTAAAATGGGATCATTGCAAATTAAAAGGCTTCTGCCCAGCAGAAGAAACAAGAGTGAAAAAGTGAAGAGACAATCTGCAGAATAAAGATTTTGCTGCGCCTCTGAGGACTGACATCTAGAATATATAAAAAACTGTGTGTGTGTGTGTGTGTGTGTGTGTGTGTGTAGACCTCAAAATTAAAGACTCAATCAAAAGATGAGCAACTCAGGAATAGACACTTCTCAGAAGATGTACAAATGGCAATACATAAAAATGTTCAGCATCAATGGCCATTAGGGAAATGAAAATTAAAACAATATAGAGCCAGATGTAGTGGTGCATGCCTGTGATCCCAGCACTCCGGAGGCTGAGGCAAGGGAATCGTAAGACCAGTCTGGGCTACAAAGTGAGCTCAAGGCCCTGTCTCAGAAAGACAAAGCAAAGAAACTTTGCAAAGTGGAGGGACCCAAGAGATGGAGGAAAGCAAGGAGGGAAGAGGATTTTTTAAAAAAGGAATTCAGATGCATTATATTTAAGCACCAACTCCTTATGAGATCTGTATTCATTAAGTACTGCAAACATACTAATGAAAAAAAAGGTCTGGTATGGCACATACCTATAATCCCAGCACTTGGGAGGCTGAAGCAGGTAGATCACCCTGAAGCTAGCCAAGGGTACACAGTGAGTTGAAGACCAAGCTGAACTACATAGCAAGGTCAAGTCAAAAAATAAAAACTGGGGCTGGGGAGATGGCTCAGTAGACTAAGTGCTTGCCTGGCAAGCGCAAAGACCTAAATTCAATCCCTGGTTCTGCCAAAAAATTAAAAGTCAAATTAAAAACTGAAAAGGGCATGTGTAAATGACAAAACAACAAAAAGTCATTCTTAAAGTATAACCTATACATGGTTATTGTTTTCTTTTTGTTCAGTACTAGGGATTAAACCCAGAGCCTTCACACTGAGCTAGATCCCTAACCCTCCCCCCGCCTTTTTTTTTTTTGAAAAAGAGTCTTGCTAATTCACTAACTAGCCTAGGTTGGGTTTGAAATCGCCATCCTCCTGCTTCAGCCCCCTAGAGTGCTGGGGTTATAGGCATGTGCCACTATGCCCCACATTAAAAACATTTTTTTTCTTTGAAAACATTTTTAAAAGAAGCAAGAGTGTAATTCCATGATAGAATGCACAGCACACACCAGGACCTGGGTTGAACCTGCAGTTCAAAAAAATATATATAATAATAATAATAATGAGCAATGGGGGTCATGGTGACACATGCCTATAACCCCAACACTCCAGAGGTTGAAGCAGGAGGATCACTGTGAGTTCGAGACCAGCCTGAGCTACAAAGTGAGCTCAAGGTAGCCTGAGCTGCACAGTGAGACGCTGTCTCAAAAAGACATATATAAATAAGCAGAGAAAAAATTAGACCCCAGAAAAATCAGTTTGTATGAAGCAGCAGATGGAAAGCAGGCCCTGGCGTGGGAGTGGCCCGCCCGCTCCTCAGGCCTCCTTGATTTTGGGCGATGGACCCGTAAATCCTGAAGGAAGTAGACTCTAAAGAGAATTCCTGAGAAGAATGTTAAGGTGTTTGTGTCCACACAATCAGGAAGCACTGAGAAGCATCCTGTTTATTCAGTACGTTATTATGCTTCGTCACAGGGAAAGGCAAAAAAGAAGGATTTTAAATTTAGCTTTCTTATTGCCCAGTCCATCCTTGATTTCTATGCTGTAAGGTGTGAAGGGCTTTTCCAATAATAATATAATTTCCCTACAGATCACTCTTTTAACTTTATGGCATTCATAAAATGATTACTACTTATAACTGATTTAGAGTTTTTTTGTCACACTCTACAAATTATAATTGGCAGATTTTTTATTTTATTTATTTTTTTGGCGGTACCAGGGATCAAACTCAGGACCTTGCACTTGCCAGACAGGCACTTATGCCACTGAGCAGCCTCCTGACAGATTTTAAAAACAAAGCCCGACCTCGCGGTTCAGTGCTGCTGGAGCGGCAAAGCTAACCTTGTCCACCAGGTGGAGACGACGCACTTTCCAGTGAAAAGACTCCACTTAACCCATCCCTGGACTTCACATCTCACCAGTTCTAATTTATGTAACGTATCCAGCAAGGCAAACGTGGAGAGAGAGGTAAAATTATATTTGGTACTGTTGCTTGCCAACCACAGAAATTCTTGTCACCACTGGAAAATGCCAGAGACTAATTTTAAAAAATCACGTGACTTAAAGTGTGTGCTTTTCACCCACTTACCTGAAGTTGCAAGTAGAAATATTACCAGTCATTTTCCTGGTTCACTCTAATAAAATAGGCCACCTCCACCGACTGAAGGTGTCGGGATGCTGGGCACTGGAGCGTGGCCAGGGCCTGGGCCTTGGCCCTGCGCCGCGAGCTGGAAGCTAGAAGGTGGCCAGGTTACATAACCGTGAGCTTCGCTCTGAGATCATCGTGAGAATTATGTAAATAGAAGTCGACATCTGCAGAAGTAAATTAGCTTCAAATGTGTTGCTCACAAGATTTCAGGAAATATGCAGAAGTAATAATGTGGTTTAGATTTATTCTTAAATCAGAACTACTTGATTGGCAATTTCCTCTGTCTCTGTCTCTCTGTCTCTCTGTCGCTGTCTCTGCCTCTCTCCTCCAGCCCTCTCCTGCCTCTTTTGCTTAGCTCTATCACAGAAGCCACAAAAGCTACAGACTCCATCTCTCCGTCCCCTTCTAGATGGAGATGGCCAAATCACGGAAGCCGCCTTTTCTGAAAATGGCAAAATCCTAGTACCAGAGATTTCTTTGCTCTTTTGTCCACCCTCTTCTCTTTTGCCCCCATTTTGCTGGGAACTTAAAAATGGGACGGCATCTTGCCAGTGAGATTACAAAAGCTACCTAAGGATGGCAGAGAAAATAGGCAGGAGCCATGCGATGCTGATCGCACGCTGAGCGGCTGCTGTGCTCCTCTGCGTCTGTCCGTCAGTCTTTCTGTGGTTTGCAGCTAAATTTATTTCTAATTGACCCATCACTGAGAAGTTACTATCTTGGCTCAGAAATTATAAATAGAAAATATTTACAGTGTTTATGCATCTATTTCTTTATCCGTCTGTCTGCCCGCCTGCAATGTGGAGTGCACCAGGGCTGAGCCCCACCCCAGCCCTCATGGAGGTGCCTCACCCATTTTCCTTTCTAGCTAAAGAGGGCCTGTGGATTTTACACGAAACAAAGACTTTGAGCACTCAAGTTCCTTTGTTGTTGTTATAAAAAGATTGTATTAAATGCCTAA
The DNA here is from genome assembly GCA_004027165.1 of Ctenomys sociabilis. Lineage (NCBI taxonomy): Eukaryota > Metazoa > Chordata > Mammalia > Rodentia > Ctenomyidae > Ctenomys > Ctenomys sociabilis. Next base: position 5,510 of record PVKA01035743.1, read on the forward strand.
TTATAAATACCAGGCAATCTGTCAGCTGTTTTTGCCTAACATCTTCCCTTTTGTTTCTGACTTTTTCTTTTTTTCTTTTTTCAGTGCTGTGAATCAAACTGAAGGACTCCCAAATGCAAAGCACACACTTGACCACTGAATCAGATCCCCAGAACTCGAGGGCCATTGTATCTCCCTGTCTTGCTTAGTTTTCTCTTGTTGCTGAGACAAAGTACCTGATGCCCAGAATTAAGGAAGGAAAGGTTTATTTAGCTCACAATTTGTGGAGGTTTCAGTTTGTACTGGGCTGGCTTCAAGGCAGAGTGGCACATGACAGAGAACAGCAGCTGATGGTGGAGGAAGACAGCAAGAGCGAAAAGGGAGGCACTCAGAGAGCAAGCCTCTCTCCCCCATTTGTATGCAGGCTGCCTGCCCCAGCTTGGGTGTAGCACTCACACCCATAATCCCAGCATTGAACAAATCACAAACTCTTAACAACTGCCTCATGACTGCTTGAGGCTTTGGGGGGACGTCTAAGCAAAACCATGACACCATTCCAGGCTCTTCTCTGCTCTCTGCGCTTCCTGGCTGCAGGAGGTGAGCAGCTTTTCTCCCCTCTAGGCCCTCTGCTGCACTGTTTCTGCCTTAGAACCAGACTATGGACTGAACCTCATAAAAGCCATGAGGCTAAATGAATCTCGCCTCCTTGGAGTTGTGCGTGAACTAAAACATTGTTGTGGCCGAATGCAGACACTGGGGGGTGGGGGGGACAATAAACCAAATAACACCAACAATCAGATGTTTATATTAAGACAGGCATAGCTTGATTTTAAGCATATTTTGGATCTTGAATGCACCTTACATGCCCATGTATTGAAGGCCTGATCCCCTACTGGGAAATGATGGGACTCAGAGAAGACTAGTTGAAGATCCTTAGGTCCCTGGCATCGTGTCCCTTCAAGGGAATCACAGGACTTTGCTCTCTTTCTCTCCCTTTGCTTCCTGGCCACAAGGAGAACAGTCTGCCCAATGGCCTTCCTTTCATTGCTACCTAGCTTTACCTAGTCTTTTGGACCAGTGGTCCAAAATGATGGGTCTCTCTGATCTTGGACTGGCATCTTGAAAATTGTGGTCTCGGGCTAGACAAATAGTTCAGCAGATTAAAGTACCTGTAAGCAGGAGCAGGGGCCAGGGTTTGATCCCCAGTCCCTGGGGCACACTGAGAGGACAATTGAGACTGGGTGTGGTGGTGCGTGCCTGTAATCCCAGCTCTTGGGAGGCTGTAAACTGGCAGATCACTATAAGTCTGATCTTGTAGTGAGACCCTGAACACTCTGTAGACATTCCTCTAAAATACAAAAAAAAAGAAAAAAAAAAAAAAAAAAAAAAAAAAAAAAAAAAAAAAAAAAAAAAAGAAAAGAAAAGAAAGAAAGAAAAGAAAATTGTGGGCCAAAACAACCTTTTTTCTCCTTATACATTATTTATCTCTAGAATTTTGTTGTAGCAATAGCACATTGACTGAGGAGACACTGAACAAAGGTATGTAATCAAAATAGAACCTGGAAAGAGTAACTTTCCATATTTGATTAAGCAGAAGGGTAATTTGGTAGTCAGTGATCCATCTTGGAAGGACTTTGTGTGGAGGGTTTCACTGAGTCCATATACTGTTTAAAGACCTAGTGAAAACTCAGTTGACAAGAGGGAGAAAAATATAGGGGCATCATGTTGCCTTGGAAGGTAATAAAGGCAAAGGAGGATACCATCTGGAACACAATATAGAACTATATCCCTTGATGTTGTATCAAATGTCAGCTCTGCAAGAAGTCTAGGAGACAAGGGATTTAGCTCAGAGGCAAGGTCCTGAGTTCAATTCATGGTACAAAAAGGAAAAAAAAAAAGAAGTCTAGGAGATTCTGGCAATATACTTGGAAAAGGCAAAAGTCATTGACTGACATGTAGAAGGAACAGATTCCTATTAAATGCTGGAGCTTCATTGTGGTCTCCTCCTCATGCTCATTTTACTTTTGTGATTCTGTTTTGTACTGATCAGTCCTCAAACATTTATACCCAAGCCTAATTCCTCCCCTGAGTGTCAGACTTGTTTCCAGCAGTTGCCTGCTTATATCCACCTGGAGTTTTGCATGATTATTCCAGACTCACCATGTCCAAGAAGGAGCTCTTTTTTACCTTGGCATATTCCTTTCCTTAGCTTAATTTTTGTTTCATTGAGTTATAATTGACATAACCTATAATTTGTTACTTGTGCTAGTTCTGGAGATACAAGAATGAGCTGCATTTTTGTTCTAGAGATGCAGACTGCCATTGAACAAAAGGTGCAGAGTAATTACACATGCCAATCTGTGATGACGAAGAATAGCCCAGGTGCTGTCTAAGGGCAGAAAAGGAGAACTTGATGTCTAACCTACCAAAATTTTACTCTCCTAGGCACCTGTGCTTTCTTTCTAGCCCTTTCTTTCTTTCTTTCTTTCTTTCTTTCTTTCTTTCTTTCTTTCTTTCTTCTTCTTTTGATACAGGGTCACACTACAAAGCTCAAGCTTACAGTGATCCTCCTGTCTTAGCCTCCCCAGTGCTGGGTCTACAGGCATGCACCACCATGCCTGGTTCTGGGGCCAGCATGGTGTACCCAGGGTACTGGGATGGCACAGCATGTGGTATCAGGGATTGAACTCCAGACATTACCAAGCAGGTACTTATGTCACCAAGCTATCTCCCCAGCCCCATCCTAAGCACCCAAGCTGAAAATGAGGCATCATTCTTTCTTTTCCCTCTCTTAGCATCCAAATTAAACCAACCTCTTCATCTTATCTATAGGACATCTGAAATATTCTTCAAAGCCATATCCCTTCCCAGAACTTAGTTTGCAGAAGTCCTTGTAATCAGAGACTGAAACCACACAGTGCTTAAATGGCTCATATTCATGACATATATTCATTCTTTGATCCTGAACAATGTGCTTAAACATGACTTCTGCTAGAACTCAGAGCGATTTCTTGCACAAGGCTTTACCCTGCAGGGGCATGTAAGAAAAATATATTCTATTCAGTACCCTTCCTTGAAGTTCTGTCCATCAATGCAGAATCTGTTTCCCAGTGTATGGAACTCCCAGACTCCATACATCTACTAGATCATGTCTCTGGCCCTAAAAGAATGCCAGCTGCAGTCACACATGGTAGCACATGCCTGTAATCTCAGCACAGCACTCAAGACTTTGAGACAGGAGGATCACTCTGAGTTCAAGCCCAGCCTGAACTACAGAGTAAGACCTTGCTTCAAAAACAAAACAAAACTATAAAAGAAGGAATAAGAAAGAATTCAAAGGAGACTCCAATTTTTAAAGGGAATAAGGTGACTTTGCTGCAGAATCCAAAGTGTACTGTTCAAAGTCAGCTTTTCTGCCTTGAGATCTCTATGAACCACACACTTCTGGTGACAGCTTGCACAGCAGATGCTCCTGGGGAATTTGCATTGGCTGTTTCCTTCCTGCTTCTATGAGGCACTACAGGTAGTTAAGAGCTTTCCTCAATGAGTGTACTTCATAACCAGTAGAAAATGTCTCAGTCTTGGTCACATTAAAGTTATGCTGCCTGGTGAGCTGAGCTTCCTGATTCCTTCCTGCTCCATGGGACGGTCTCCACAGGCTGGGGAGTGACGATGAGGGGCTCTCGTGGCGTCACACCTGCTGCTTTCCGATTTGCCTGTGCTGAGCCACTTTTACCTGAGCCAGGTGTTGGTCATTCTTCTCACTGCTGAAACAAAACATCTGACACCCAAAGTTAAAGGAGGAAAGGTTTATTTAGCTCAATGGTTATAGATGTTTCAGTTCATAGTTGCTGTCTTCAAGGCAGGGTGGCATGGCTGAGGGGTGTCACAGAGGAGAAATAATTCATGGTGGACAGAAGGTAGTAAAGCAAGCAAGGGACAAGACAAGACTCTTTTTCCCTTATATTGTATCCAGAATAATGGGATCAGGGTGGTGCTAAACCAATGAGTGGACTGATTAAGTATCATCCACCCTTAATCCTGGCACCTTTAATCCGAGCTCTGCACCATGAATCAATTACATGTGCTAGACTCAGCCACTTCTAAGAAAGCCCAGTCTGTGGCTGCATAAGGCTTTTGGGGGACATTGAGACACAAGCCATAACATCATGTTACCTTTGCTAATGTTTCCCAGGAGGCTTGGTGCTAGCATGAGCCTGCCCTCAGCAGAGAAGGCAGAAAGGCCCTACAGCTTAGGGACTGTTTGGCTTGGTCTCAAAGTGTCTCCAAGGCCCATTTAAACATGAGGAAAGCACCTTCTACAGAGTACTGACCAAGAAGCTGCAAATAAAGCTGGACTGAAAAACTGGACTCTCACATTGGAAAAAATAAATAAATAAATACCATCAACAAAGGAAAAGAAACTCTATTTGGAAAACTGACTGCATAGGTAGAAGCAGTTAAGAACAGAATGGAATCAATTTCCTATTCCTTTTCTCTGGTTCTGCTGCCCAAGAGTGTTATTCACTGATAATTTGAGATGCTGTACATGTGGTTCTTGTCATAAGAATCTATGTGTATAAAATTCTTTCTAAAATGAAAAAAATAACTTTGTGTTGGGCACCAAGCTGTCTGTAGCTCAGCTATCTAGGACAAGGCCACTGCTTCTCATGAGCTTGCAGGGGACCATGAGAAGCGTGCAGCACTTGGGGAGCTGACACACACTGTGACTGACCTTCACCTGATAATATGGACACTCCCTCCCTTGTCCTCCATAACACCTCCAAGGCGCGCACCAAGACATGCTGTTCTGCTGAAGATTAGATATTCTTCCTGTCCCAGATCCTACCCACCCTTTAAACTCTCTGTAAACTTATTCATATGCTGATTGTATAAATCAATGTGCCCTGGCGCTGGGCCGTTCCTTTCTCATATCAGAAAAAGGGGCTCCGCTTGATCTCAGCTGTCTGTATGTTGACTTTTGTCTTCTTTATCCTCTCCTGAGTTTCAAAAGCTGCACTAGGGCCACAGAGGTAGCTCCGTGGCATAAATGCCTGCCTGGCAACTGCACCCCAAGTTCAATCACAGGAACAGAAAGAAAAAAAAACTGCACTAGATGTGACAAATTTGAGGAAAGATGATGAGAACTTTCTCCAGCTCACCTCAGAAGAAAATTCAAGGTTCACCTGATGAACTAACTGATCTTTATAATGTATGTATTTATTTATTCATTTGTTTTTGTTTTTGTTTTGTTTTAGTAGAACCAGGGATTTATAATGAATTTAAAACACAACATTGGATGAAAAATAAAGCAATAAACTAAATTTAAAATAAGAGACTGACCAAAGAATATAGAAAATTAAAAGGCAACTAAGAAAAAGAAGAGCTAGATAGACTGACAAGCCTGGCCAAGCCAGGAATGTATATCTAAAGCAGTGCCTTCAAGCAAGGCCATCTGAGTCCGTTCACCAGGCCGCAGTAACCTACAGCTGTTTTCTCAAGAATCATTTCCCCTTGAAAAAATTGTTCAGCCTCTGGTAGACCCTAACTGAAAAAGAATAATAAAGTATTCAGGACTCGAAAGAGCTTCTTGTGTACGTGTTATTGTTGTCAATGTCTTATCTCATTAGAAATGATGATCTATGGGGTATTTCCACGGATTTTTCATTCCCAGTTTGACAAAGTGTTATAACAAATACACTGAAAATACTCTATTCTTTTTCCTTTAAACTCAGTGGTTGGTCGCAAAATGTCACAGTGTATTTGGCATCATGATATCATACAAAATTGTCCAGTTGTCCGAGAAGATAGAATATAGTAGCAACATATATTCTAGTATAACACTGAGGTGAAGATCACGTTCATCAGATCTTATTTGCAAGGTTCCCCCACTGTTTTGGACTGGATTTCTCCCTTCCAGGAGCTGGGGAACTCACTGTGTCTGGTTCAGGATCTTGAAATGAAGCCAGATGTGGTGGCGGGTGCTAGTCATCCAGCTACTTGGGAAGGTGAGACAGGAGCATTCCTTGAGTTGAAAATTGTGTACCCGTCCTGGGCAACAAGTTGTCACAAGGGTAGAGGGCCGAAGTTGCAGCTGCAAACTGAATAACCGTGAGGTTATAGTAGACAGCTAAGTTAGGTAGAAGTAGTGTAGGAAGTCAGACAGGGCTGGGCCCTTGAGGGAGTCAGTGCAGATGAGAATGCATGGGAACTATGGCTGAAGGCTCATCTGAAGTCTAGATTATCAACCAAGGTTAATGATGCTACCATTGGATCAATATTACCTAAGCAACTATACTTACAATCTCATTGGTTAATCATAACTCTGACCCATGTTGTACCCACCTCATGATTTTGCTCTATAAAATTTCCTTTGAGAGGTAGGCTCATTCACAACCTATTTGGGAACCTTCCTATCTCTCAGGAGCTATTCCTATACCTCAATGAATTTTCCACTCTTAACCTCCCATTCTGTAGACTCCATTGCTCTCAGTGTGTTCTGTTCTACCCAGGGAGGAATGGTGGCAGGAATAAAGAAAAGATGGACACGACAAGAGCTCTGTTAGGTGGTGACTCCTCTGCCTGGTTGATGAGATGACCACCTCAGACAATATGGACATTTATTTATACCTTGGCAAAGTTAGTAATACGTCACACAAGGTTGCCTAGTGACTAATAGCTGACACCAACCAGCCAGGATGATTATCTCGGGACTGAGGTGGCTTGTCTGCCTCAGGCACTGAGGCCAAGTCCCACTTACACACATTTGACCAATTTCCTAGCTTCGATGGCTCCCAGTATATCCCCTATTTAGTTTTGTTGTGTCAGAGATGGGTGTTCCACTGCAGTTAGAGAAGCTGTGTTTGGAGAATTCTTTAGAAGACCCTTTCGTACTTGATGCCAGTCCAAAGATTTTTAGGTCCTTGAATTCAACAGTGTAACCCTATGTAGTGCAATAGTCTATAATAGTAGTGAGTTATCAGTACAGCTGGTAATTGTCAGAAGTTCTTAGTGACTTGAGCCTTTTATAGTATGGAATTACTTGTCACATCTTGTGGTTATACTTTTCTGCTGGATGGTTAAGACCAAGTTAGAGCCAGATGTGTATAATACAAACTGAACTTTTACTATCTGACAAGGTCGGCTAAATCTCTGGATTTACCTTGGAACCATGCATCTCTTAGATCTTCTGTTAGTGCCAGCTATCTGGGTAAGTCACAGCTAGTGCTTGACCAATTCGCTTTCTCTGAAAGCCTGAGAGATTTTTTTCTCTCTAGGTGACTCTTCTTAAGCACCTTATTCATTGTTGATCACTTTTCTCTGTGGCCCCATTATCTTCTTGATCAGAAAATCAGGGACTCAAAGGAGTTATAAGATGTCACAGCAGAGGTTTTCTTATGTACTGAGTGCTCGCTGACCTTGAAGGCTAAGACCAAAACATTGACAATCCTTTTAGCCCATCTATCTAATTTTTGATTTCCAAGCTCTAGTTCTTAAATGTCCAGAAAAGAAGCTTAATGACATTACCCTGTAACAGAGGCAGTAAGCTTAATATTACTATCTACCTGAATATAAAACATCTTAGACATAAAATGGAACTGTTATTTTCTAACAACCGTGGATAGTCTAATATTTAAATCCCTATAGAACGTTAAAAGACAACAATTACATATTTTTACGCAGAAATTTAGAAATCAAAACAATAAACAACATTGTAGCAGGACAATCCTGTTGACATTTTGTGACATACTTAAATTTTCATTTTGACCAATTATCTCTATCTAATAAGTAAGAAATCCTCTTGTTTTCATGCTCCAGTGCTGGGATTATAGGTATGCACCCCCATGCCCAGACTCGGAGGCCAGTTCAGTGCACCTAGGGGCGGAGTGGGCTTAGTATGTGGTGACAGGGAATCGAACCCCATCCCTACACTCTCTTAAGCAGGCCCTTAGTCCACTGAGCTATCTTGCTGGCCCTGTTGTGAAAAATTTATGTATTCTTCACTCTGTTTGTGGTACTGGGACCAAGCTTAGAACCTTTGAATTCTGCAGCCCCTTCTCTCCTCACTTATTTTGGGGGCCAGGTCTCACTAAGTCTCCACATAGCCCAGAGTGGGCTTGAAAATACCATCCTCCTGCCTTAGTCTCCCAGAGTGCTGGGGTTATAAATGTGCACCTTCTTCTCGGGTGGTCCTGAGAATAATTTAGAGGAAGAAGGATTCATTTGTCTCACTGTTTCAGAGGCTTCAGTCCATGCTGAACATACGCCATTGTTTTTAAGCCTATGGGGAGGCGGAGACATAACAGCAGAACAGCAAGGCCGGGCATGGCTGTGCTTTGTCCCCATCACAAAGCATCCAGGAAGCAGAAAGAGCACAAGACAGAGGGATGGGTGGAGACAAGAGGTCCCCTCCCGAAGCACAGGCCCTGGGATGCATCTCCCCCGCCGCCCCCCAGAGGTACCATTGTTAAATGGCCAATGGGGCGCTGAACTCACCGGCTACTCTGCATCCATGAAGTCAGTACCATCGGGGCCCCAAATGTTGCTGCACTTGGGGTGAAGCCTGCAACACAGGAGCCTTTTTTTTTTTTGCAGAACCCGGGATTGAACTCAGGCTCTTGTGCTTGCCGGGGAAGCACTTATTCCACTGAGCCATCTCCCCAGCTCCACACAGGAGCCTTTTGAAGGCTGCTCCAGACCCAATCTATAACAGCATGCTGCTCTCTGAGGCACAAATGCCAATAGGCATGGTTCTGCCTCCAGCAAAAGAGACTGTGGATGGTGTGGTGGGCAGGCTCCTTGGTAGAAGGCAATGTGCGCGGCTGGCCTGGAGGCTGAGGCCCTCGATGGTTCCTGACGCGGGTGGACAGCACAGCCAGGCTTCACAAACCTGGCTCGAGATCCAGATCCCAAACATGGGCCAAAGCAGAGAATATTGCGTGCTTGCCTGGAGTCATTTCTTCAGGCCCAGGAACACACATTACAGATCATAATGCCCAGGAATAGCCAGAGAGATGTCTTCAGAGGCACTGAAATATCTGTCGTGTAAATGGGGGATAAAGCAGAAAGAGGGCCCTGTGAGGGGCTCACACTCCACAGGAGGGAGCGCAAGGAGAGGCTGGCACTTTCCTCTGTCTTTCTGGAGTGACGGGAAAAGCAGACCGTCTGAGATGCCACGCGATTCTTCCTTTGTGAGCCCTGGTAGGACTGTATAATGCGTCACACGTCAGGAAGATGGTGCTGTGACTATGCAGCTTTCTTTTTTCTTTGTGTCACCTCAGCTTTCTTCTTTCCTTCTTTTCTACCTTTCATCCTTCCTTCTTTCCTTCCTTCCTTCTTCCTCCTCCTCCTCCTTCCTCTCTTTGTCTTCTTTCTTTGTCTCGGCCAGGACAGAAGATAAAGGTACTGGACACAGATAATTTCTAAGAAACTGTATTTATACCTTTAAGCCCTTTTTTCTTCCAATACTGTGAATTGAGCCCAGGTCCTTCAAAATCAAATCAGCTACAACCTTAGCTCTTTTTTTTTTTTCCAGATAATCTGTCTAAATCACTACATCTTCTAATCAGGACATGCTGGGTTTGAACTTGCAATGCCCCTGCCTCAGCCTCTCAGGCTACTGGAATTACAGGTATGCACCACCACACTTAGCTACAGTACCTTTACATTATATTGCTCTGTTGCATTTGAAAATCAAGGGCTTAGAGGTAAAACCTCCATGTTTTGGACACTGTACCTCTGCCTACTGAAGAGCTGCGACTCTGTTTCTGACTGAGGACATTTAGTGCCAACCCTTAGCACACTGGCTTGAGGCACAGCTATCGAAAAAAATAGGACAAAGGAATGCCACTGACCCAAATTCTCACATTGAGCATATTGTGATGTATTATGAATGAGTCCTTCTGAAGTACAGTTTGAACACCCAGTTAAATAATAATTCATTCTTGAATATGAGGCACTTTGAAGGCTGTAGTGAAATAATATTATGAATTGCAAATTGGAACATTGAATTAAACATGATATTACATTCTTTCCTGTCATTTTGAGCTTTCTTCTTGAAAAAAAAATGAGTTTCTACAGAAGGCAGAGATTTCTGAGCCCTTCAGATGGCCTTTTGTATCATTAATAGCATGATCTTTAAGGGGTAGGAATAGGAGAGACAATCTCATTTCAACCTTTTACTCAGATATTGAGTCCTGACTCTCTTGGTCAATTAAAAACTATATTTTGATGTTGCTGGGGGATGATCTCAAGGCCACTGCACCAACATCCATCCCTTGACTTCTTAGCTTTAATTTTGAGGCAAGGTCTCACTAAGTCAATAAATTGCCCAACTGGGCCCAAAGGCGTGGTTCTCTCGCCTCTGCCTCCTAAAATGCTGGGATTAGGCCGGGGAGATGGCTCAGTGGAATAAAATGCTGGGATTACAGGCTCATGCTCATGCTCAGCTTTACACTGTTCAGGTTGCTAGAAGAAAAATACCAAAACTAAATGGTTTAAATAGTGCACATTTAGTTTTTACAGTTCTGGAAACTGGGAAGTCCAACTAGTAGGTGCCACTAGTTTTTGTTTGTTTTAATGTATTTGGTACAGGGTCTCTCTATGCAGCTCAGACTCACAGTGATCCTCCTGTTTTTAGCCTCCTCAGCATTGAGATTACGGGTGTGCACCACCGTGCCTGGTTTCATCAGCATGGGGAATCGAACCTGGGTCCTTGCGCTTGCCAGACAGGTGCTTAGACCACTGATCTCCCTGGCTCGCTTATCTCTTGAGGTAGTGACTCTTTTATTCTTAAAATATATTCCTCTTCAGTTTTAGTATTAATCTTGTTTTTATTTTTAGCCTGAATCCCCAAGGGATACCTCTGTGATCAACCACTGACCTGGGCAAACGTTGTTGAACACTTCTCACTGGTAACACTTTCACCCTCCACTGATTGGACAACCATAGACTTCAAAGCCATTTTTACTGTGAACCGTGACTGTTCACTTGGGCCTATAGATTCCCAAGAAATAACTGAAAACAGAACAAAATGACTTTTATCTTGTATCCTTTGTTACTGTAGATCTTGGGTCAGATCCTTTCTTAGCTCTGCACAGGGCTATATTATCATTTGGAGAGTGTGTCTTAGAGCGGGCCAGTCAGGGTTGATTAGTCCTAAATTTAAAGGATTTCATCCTCCTTCAGACTGAGGACACCAAGGAGTTAAATAGGGACACTCAGCTACATCCAGAAGCCACCAGCCATTGGCTAAAACCTGTGATCACCTGGATTTCAGGGAAGGTGGGGCTCCACTTTGGCTGAAGTCACCTCAGACAAATGCAGTCCTTTCCTGGGAAGGAAAACACCCCTCCACCATAAAGATTTCAGGGATTTGACACCAGGACTGAGGTAATGAACAAAGGACCCCACCCCACCAGCTAACCCTTAGCAGGTAGCCAGCCTGAACCCCTGGCTCAGAGTTCCCCCTCAACTATCTAAGCCAGAGTCCTTGTCTATAGTGCAATTCTCCTTTTTAAATTTTTTGGTATCAGTAATCAAACTCAGGACCTTGCACTTGCCAGGCAGGTGCTGTGCCACAGAGCCATATCCCTGGCCCTAATTTTCCAATTAGAGTTTTTTTCCTATAAAGGCGTCTTTAGTTTTAATTTCTATTTTTACTGAAGCAAGGAGCCAAGCCAGCCAGTGACAGTGGGTAAAAACAGATCTCTCAGCAAGAAGACTGCAAACTCCTGCTGCTCCCCTCCCCTCAAGTTCTAGCAGCACTGTTTTCAATAAACACCACTCAGCCTGTTGTTTGTCTTTGGCTGACTTCCAGAGCCCTGAAGTGATTGATTTGATAACTGTGTGCAGTTTGGTTACATTTTCGGAGAAGATTATCTACATCCTGACACTGTGCTAGTTGATATCCCATTTTGACACATTTGGAAGTTTTTAATCCCTGTAACAAACTTTTCTCAAAAGGCTTCCCTGCTACCTGCAAAATTTGAGACTGACTTTTATATTTTGTCTGTCCTAGTCATATGCACCTTGCCTAGCACTAAAGAAGACTTCATATATGTTTTGGTAATAAAACTCTTGCTCTAGTGGCAGATTTGTGATATTCATTTTAATTTTAAGCATTCATAAAGCTCAAGTAGAAGTCAGAGTAACTTGAGGAGCTCCAAGTAACCATAAGCCAATCAGCATTCTTGGTTCCTCTTCTCTTCTTGCTTCGATTTTTAAACTTCAGTTTCCATGGAATTTGGGGTTTGGGATAAATTTTTGTGGGGGGGGATGGAACCAGGGATTGAATTCAGGCCCTTGTACTTGCCAGGGAAGCACTTATTCTACTGAGCCATCTCCCCAGCCCCATGGGATAAAATTAAATCACACTGGCACCTGTAGTTAGCTTGAAGACAGGAACAGAAAGCAGGGGAAAGACTGGCTAGAATAGGCATATCTAGCTCTCAGAAGATTTGGTAAAATGAATCTGGATTTCTCAAGGCAAACAGGTGTTGGTAGCTTAATGATACTTTAATATAATACAGGTGTCACTGAGGAGACTGAGGTAGGAGGCTCATCTTTGAGTTTCAGCCTAGCTTAGTCTATATAGTGAGTTCAAAGGCAGCCTGAACTACATTGGAAGACCCTGACTTAAAAACAAAACAATACAACCTCAAATGATACCAAGACTATATTTGATAGTCTTTCTCCTAGCCCATATTGTTAGGTTCCTGAAAAGGAATCACTATAATCAAATACTTAAAAAAAAAAAAAAAAAAAGAGGAATTCCCAGATACCATCTTAATTGTGCAAACTTATCATCAGAAATGTGACATATCAGCATCATACACCTCCTGATATTATAGAAGGTGGCACAACATCACTTGTGTCAATTAAAGAAAAAAAGACATACATCTATATACATCAAATCTATATAGATTCAAGGATACAAACATAAGTATGTGTGTATATAAAGAATAATTTTTTTGGTGGCTCAGTCTGCCCTGGGGGCGGGGTTGATGTGCCAAGTGGTACCAGGAATCCAACCACGGACCCTGCAGTTGCCTAAGCTTGTCAAGTCTCTCTTTTTTTTTGGTGGAACTGGGGATTGAACTCAGGCCCTTGCGCTTGCCAGGGAAGTGCTTATTCCACTGAGCCATCTCCCCAGTCCCTGCCTACGCTTGTCTAAGAGGCATTTTAGACCACTGAGGTATCTCGCCAGCCCCCGGATAATAGATTATTATACGTGCCCTTCCCTTTTTTCTTTTGAGACAGAGTTTCACTATGTAGCTCAAGCTAGCCTTGAACTCACAACCCTTCTGCCTTGGCTCCCCCACTGTTGGGATCACAAGTGCGTGTCATTGGGATTGGCTTCTCTTGTTTTTTCTGTCAATAATAGAGTTAATATTGTTTTGGATATTATTACATATCAGTGCTGATAAGCTCGCTCATCTTATTTTTAAGATTATCATGAAGCTGGATGGTGTATTCCTCCAGTCCCAGAGCTCTGCAGTGCTGAGGCAGGAAGATTAACATTTTGGGCTGGCTAGGGCAACTAAGTGGGATTTTCTCTCAAAATAAACAACAACAACGACAATAATAAAGGACTATGGATGTAGCTCAGTGTAAAGACCTTGGGCTCAATCCCCTGTATTGCAAAGTAATAATAATAATAATGATAGTTATTATCAATTTAAATAACATCTGGCTTAACTAACTAGCATGAGATAACTCCTGTATTCTCTTGCCAGAGTTCCCTCATGCGCTCACATATAGTCACAGGATGATTATGAAACCCAGGAAACTAATACTGACATAAGGATATTAAGTAACTTTCAAATGTTTCCAGTTATCTCACCAATAGTCGTTTTCTGGTCCAGGATCAAATCAGCATCGTACACTGCACTTAGCTTTCATGTCTCTTCAGTATCCTCCAGTCTGGGAGAGTTCTTCAGTCCTTTTCTTTTTTAACCTTTCAGGCCTTGATACTATTGACAACTGTCCAGTAATTTGTAGAATGTCTCTCAGTTTGGGTTTTCATTACAGTTAAGTTCAGGTCATATACTTATTTTTAGGTCTTTTTTTTTTTAATTGACACAAGTGATGTTGTGCCACCTTCTATAATATCAGGAGGTGTATGATGCTGATATGTCACATTTCTGATGATAAGTTTGCACAATTAAGATGGTATCTGGGAATTCCTCTATTGAAAAGTTACTCTTTCTCCCTTTGCAGCTAGTATGTTAAGGAAGAATACTTTTTCTATTTAAATGTCCCATTTCTTTATACTTACGTTTATCAACTGATTTTAGTATGATAATCCTTTCTCTGTCTACTTGGGTTGCTGCTTAAAATACCACAAACCAGGTAACTAATAAACCACAGCAATTGCATTTTGCACAGTTCTGAGGGCCCAGCACTTCTCACTGAGTCCCATTTTCCTCGAGTGGTCCTGAGACTTCTCGGGGCCTAGATGACCCTGGACTAGAAGGAAGTCTGTTCAGAAGTAAAAACAAAGGCCAGAACAAAGCGGCCTCTCCTGACTGCGCAGCTGGTGGCTACAGAACAGGAGTCTGCACGCAGGCAGCTGCCCTGCTCTCTGCGGGTTTTCAGAGCAATGAAGAGGGAGGTGCCTTACAACATCTCTTCACAAGGGGTTGTGGATATAGCTCAAGGTCCTGAGTTCATCCCTGGTACCACCAAAAAAAAAAAAAAAAAAAAAAAAAAACAAGATCTCTTCAAGAAACCTGGAAGGGACAATGACCCATGTTCTGGGAATTTCCCTTAGCTGAATTTCATTAAATTCAGACAACCAGGAGTCATATTAATTCTCAGGGTTCAAAGAAAAAAACTGTTTTAAAGATAGGGTGGGTAGCTGGATGTGGTGGTGCGCTCCTGCAATCCCAGCCTCTGGAGGCTGAGGCAAGGAGTTTGCCAAGTTTGCAGCTTGCTGGGGTTACATAGTGAGACCCTGTCTCAGAAAAAAAAAGTAAAGTAAAAAGATATGGTAGGTACAAATTATCTCTAGACTAGTGATCCGGCCAGAGAAGCACTTTGGTCTCTGCATTGCCAATTCCGTCCTTACACAGGATCAAAATGCTGGGTTGGTGGAGTTTTCTCCCTGTTAGCGTGTTCTGCCTGGTGCCAGGGAGACAGGAGCTGGGCCTGCTGCAGAAGGCAGCAAGGCTGCAGTGGAACGCACCTTCTGGATCTCCAGCATGGTGGAGACCTGCTCCATCCTTCTCAGAGTTATGGTGTTAAGCAACAGCATTAAAAAACAAAAACAAAATGGAGAGCACAGCATCAAGTCATGATCCATGGAGACCTCAAACTCTTCATACTCCTTCATACTAAAGAAAAAAGGTTCAGATTGCACAGTTCTCCTATATGTTGGGTGTGGTTGATTTCATAAATCAGACGCTTGGGCTAGAAGTCTAGGAAGACTAAAGAGACTGCCTGTACATTTTGCCCTAAACCTATTGTTCCAAAATGTTAAAAGCATTAGCCTTTATTCCACAGATGACAAAAATTGAGGGAAGAGAGGTTCAACAGTTCGTCTAAGGGACAAATTACTTAGCTGACAGTGTTAATATTGGGCCACCAAAAACCTTAAACTTGATCTTAATCATTATATTATATTTCCTCTGCCAAACAAGTTTACTGTCTTATTATGAAATGTATAGAAAAGTTGAAATAACTCCAATGTATAGTTAAACTATTTGAGCTGAGCCGTCTTGTAACCATTTCCCAGGCCAAGAATCAGTGGACAATGAGCGCCCCCAGAGTCCACCGTAAGATCCCTTGCTCCTCTTAACTTTCAGCTATGGCATTTTGAAAGGTCAGTGTAATATGATGTTTATGGTCTGATGACTTCTTATCCTAGTAGAGGTGCAACCTTTGTCCAAAAAGGGACAAATGCCCTCCATGGGCTTTGAAAATATCTCAGGTGCAACTGACTCCCCAGAATTTTTTAGAAAGTTGTACAAGTCTTGACAGTCATTCTAAAACCGTAACTTTACCGGATGTTTTAAAGCCTATTCCAATGACTATTTCCAGATGCCTATATCTGCTTGTCCTGCTATCAGATCTCATGTTCCTAAAAATAGCCCCCTTCATGTTTTGCCCTGGCTTTCAGATCTCCCCAATGATCTTTCATCTGGGTCTTTGCCTTCTGTCTAATTACCTCAGTCCCGAAACCTCTGCCAGTCAATCCTGCCTTCTTTTGTAATCCCAATATTGACCCACTTCAGTGCCCACAAATAATAGCTTTTCCCCCACCCTAGCAAAATAAGGATTCTCTCAAAACCAAGCATTGTCATGCTTCCCTGCCCCCAAATATACCCTGCAGTCAGAGAAATGGTGCACTGGAATTATACCACTGGGGATCGTCTCCTTCAATCCTCCGATCTTTCATGATGCTGTTATAAGTAATACTGGGAATATAAACATCATGCATGTCTACCCCTCAGCCATAGGAGGGAGCTAATCCTGAGCTCAGGGTGCTGATGGAGGGGGCTGTTCTCCCCCAGCTCCTGACAGAGGATAAACATTGCAAATATCAGAAACAAAGCTGCAGCAAGATCGACTAGGGAAACCTTGTAGCACAAATTAAAGCGATCCGGTGGAGTGAAGCATGAAGAAAATCTGTGGAGACTTGTGCTGTATTGATACCAGTCCTATCAGGGTTCCCTTGGCTGTGCAATGTTCTTTTTATAAATTTTATTTTAAGGATAAAGAGTAAAATTTGAAAATAAAATAATAAGAGAATAACAAAGGTTAATATATGGTATATTGTTATTCTCAAATTAGTTACTACTCATAGTACAAGTTACAGGAATTTAATTGTCCAAAAATATTAGCACACATTTTTTCTTTCTTTCTTTATTT
>PVKA01035744.1:0-22360 GCA_004027165.1 Ctenomys sociabilis
CCTTCCCTCGACTTATGTCCTTGTCTTTCACTTTCCATCTCTGTCTTTCGCTTTCCCAGTCTTTCACTCTGCATCTCTTCTCCTTTCTCTGCTTCTTTCTTCTGATCTTTCAACATAACCTCAACTCCAAACAGAGATGCTCACTCAGAGAGATGGCTCATTTCCTTTTTCCCGAACGAATCCATCGACCTTGTATATCTGCCCATCCCCACCACCGTTTCTTAATCTCTTCCTTTCGCTCTCTGGTCCCTTAAGACACCAATGACCTCACAATTCACTCTCCTGTGATAATCCCACGGCCCTTTTCACTCCCTTATGCTTTAACATATCCTTTCATGACTCCACAGCCAAATTCTAGCCTCGCTGGAAAGGATGTGGGAACGCAGAAGCAATAAAATAAAAGAAGCGAGCGAGAACTTCACAGCCTCTTTCAGTGCTCTCCATCCCTCAGATAAACACTGAGCCTCTCAGATACTGAGCCTCGTGGGTGCCATTACCGTGCAGGCAGCTTAATAAATAAACCCATTCCCCTAAAACATACTCAGCATCATTACCATTCCTCCATCGCTTCTCTCTCCCCTGATTAGTCAGGCAATGAAATGCAAGAGACTAAGAAATGCATAATTTGGAAAAACCTGCCCTTACCTTTGGAGCTGCTTGGACCAGAGTCCGCAGAGTTATTGGGCTAAGTGGTTCTGCCGCCGAAATGGTGTAAGAAGATCCACCGTGACAAACTTCAGCCTGATTTCAGGTGTTCATCTTCACGAATGTGACCCACTGTCCGCCTCCACGAAAAGCTTGACATCACACATGGTCCAAGATACGTCATTGTGATGCCATTGTGATGTCGCAGTGGGCGGGGCTTCCTGCTAGTTTCCAGGGAAGAATTCCTGCGTCTGAACTCTGAGCCCTGGTGTCAAGATGAAAATTAGGGATAGCCAACGATGCTGCTGAGCTCTAAGATATTTTAGGAAATTGAAGTGAACACACAAATAGTGTCTCCTACTTCATCCCCATTCACCTGTAAGTGATACAGCAAGAGAAATGTGACCAAGAGGGACAGATAATGGTGAGGGCTGAAATTTGACCTTTTCCATGAAAGATGTCTCAATGTTTTGCCTGTCCAATGTCAAAAAAAGAAGACTGATGCCCAGAACTCTAAGCCTCCAGTGGAGCAGAATTCACAGGTGGAGAAAGTCAGTCAGTCATGAGGGCTCTGACCTAATCAATAGATTAAGCCCTCAACAGAGTCATAATAGCACAACAGTAGCCCAGAAATGGCACAGTCCTAGAATCCTAGGACAAGACGAGGCTCAGCCGGTGTGGTCACAAGTCTGAGGACCTCCTGGGTAATCTCCTGATTAGTAAGACCCTGGCTCTGAAGGAAAAAAAATAAATAAAAATAAGAATGGGGACAAAAGTCAGTGCAGGGAATCGAATTCAATCATCTACACACAAAACCCTACTAAGACTAATAACATTGATTAAAAATAATTTGATATAATTACTGGGGATGATGGATTTATTTAAGAGGTAGTACCTAGTTTAAAGGAATGAGAACTATATTTCTCTCTCTCTAAATCTCTGTATCTCTGTTGCTCTGTATCTCTGTGTCTCAGTCTGTTGCTCGGCCTCTCTCTCTCTGTTTCTATCTTTCTATTATCTATCTATCTATCTATCTATCTATCTATCTATCTATCTATCTATCATCTATCTATCTATCTATCAATCATCTATCTATCTATCTATCATCTATCTATCTCTGTCTCTCTCCCCATCTCCCTCTCTCTTTCTCCTCCAAGACATAATCAGCTTTCTTCACCCTGAATTTCCATCATATTTTTTTGCCTGACTATAGAGTTAAAACAAACTATCCAGCCAACTACAAACTTAATTATATAAGACTGTAAATCAAAGTGACCCCTTCCTAATTCTTCTTGCTTATCTCAGAATTTTGTAATAGTCATAGAAAGCTGAACAATGCAATTACTCTTCTTGGGCTCAAACAAAGACACTATCGCCACCTTTCTGAGGAAGCGAGCCAAGACTGAGAAAAGTTTAAACCAAAAATTTAACATAAATAAAAACAAGACACTAATATTGGTAAAAGCACCTATTGTGTTGAAGTTCCTGATATTCAAAAGTTCACCACCATGCACAAAGGTGTAAGACATTGCCCATATGCAATGGACCAGCCCTGCTGCACTATCATTGCCTAGAAGCAATGTTGCAGATTTCCTCAGTTTTTATTTGAATATCTGTTTTCTCTTCCAGGAAACTACCTACAAACATTCCTGTTTGCTCTATTAGGCTTTTGTGGCTTTTCAGGCTGTCTGTATGTCGGATGACCTTGGCAGATTTGAAGAGCACTGCTTGGGAATTAGTTACAATGTCCTCTAGGTTTCTAGAGAAGGAGAGAGAGGCAAAGAGCCATTCTTGAAATTTTGTTTAGTAGCACATTTTATATATGGGTCATACGGCTCTGGGCAAAGAGAGAAAATAAGTGCTTGTAATTGTACCAATAGAAACAGAAAAGGAAAAAAAAAATTCTAAGGGCCTGGGGAAATACCTCAGTAGAATAAGCACCTGCCTGGCAAGTGCAAGGTCCTGAGTTCAATCCCCAGTTCCACAAGACAAAACAACAACAACAACAAAAAAAAAAAAAAAAAAAAAAAAAAAAAAAAAAAAAAAAAAAAAAAAAAAAAAAAAAAAAAAAAAAAAAAAAAAAAAAAACAGAAAAGGAATTGTACAAACAAGATATATTTTCATTGACCACACGCTTATATTTATCTATACCTATATCTAAACTATATCTATAACTCTTTCTTAAAGGTACTTACAGGGGAATAGCTCAGTGAAATAGATTTTGTATTTTTTTAATAATCTCCACAGAGCTCTACAGCAGCTGTAGCAGTTTATATTCTGACTGACCATAACATCTGAGTGGAGAGGATCCATGCACCCTACGTTTAGAACACAATTTATAATAGTTAGATCTTGGGAGCGGTGTATACTTCTATCAACAATTAGGTGGGTGAGCAAACATTTATATACAACAGACTGTCATTTTACCATAAAGAAAAATAAACTCGAGGCATTGTTGGACAAGCAGATGCAGCTGACAACATGTTAAGTGAAATAAATCAGTTTTACGATCTTAAATATCTCATCGTTTCCCTAAATAGACTATCATCTGTCTATTGATCTATGTATCTTTATATCTATGTTTCTTTCATCTATATTTATACTTATACCTTTTGCTAATATCTACAGATCCATCATCTATATCTGTTTATTTGTCTAGACCCTAAATAGTCTATCTATCTATCTATCTATCTATCTATCTATCTATCTATCTATCTATCTATCTTTGTATCTATCTATATATCAAAATATGTATTTATCTATGCATAATCCATCATTAAATTTATACTTATATGTTTTGCTAATATCTACAGATCCATCTACCTCTATATCTCTATTAATTTATCTAGACCCTAAATAGTCTATCTATCTATCTATCTATCTATCTATCTATCTATCTATCTATCTGCATACCATCTACCATTATATTTATCCTTATACCTTTTCCTAATATCTACACATACATCTACATTTATATCACTCTTCAGGCCGGAGAGATGGCTCAGTGGAATTAGCGCTTCCCTGGCAAGTGCAAGGACCTGAATTCAATTCCTCAGTTCTGCCAAAAAAAAAATAATAATAACTATCACTCTTCATTTGTCTAGAAGCCTAAGAGTTCATAA
This sequence comes from Ctenomys sociabilis, assembly GCA_004027165.1. Lineage (NCBI taxonomy): Eukaryota > Metazoa > Chordata > Mammalia > Rodentia > Ctenomyidae > Ctenomys > Ctenomys sociabilis. The sequence continues at coordinate 3,768 of PVKA01035744.1, forward strand.
TCCTATATACAGATATCTATATCTGTATCTGTATATCTGTAAAGTATCGGTATTCAAAAGATATACTGACTTTTTAAAACTAATGTGTATATTACTGCCATGGTCTGCAGTGAGCTGCCCCCAAAACATCATAACTAAATAGTTACATTTAGACTAGCAAAAGAGAAGTATCAAGAGACCCTTGAGCAAGTTGGATCGCTACCGGACGATGAGGAATTATACAAAAACATATAATTAGCAGCATGAAGGATCTACATTGTCGGTGGAAATGCTAAACTTCTTGGAGACACCTAGCGCTTCTTATAATTGCACTGTTGGTTCCTGAAAGCACGTGTGTCTCTGGTCTTTTCAACTGCTCCCAGGAGAAGACTGCTTCCTGTATAGCTGCAGAAGTAGTGGGCAGGTTCCCTGCTGTTGTCACAGGAAAGGAATGAGAATGTGTTTCGGGGATGTTGGTGCAAACCGCACCTGTAGGTTTATGGGAAGCCTTATGCGTTCCACAGTGCCCTTTCCCGAAAGCAAATGTGTGCTTCACATGCTTGCTACATGCAGTAAGAAATACACTTCTATTTCCTTTTTGCACAATGCTTTTATAATCAAATTGTAGCATTCATCTTTTAAGTAACCCCCGTTAAATTGGCAAGGTGGATAGGACTTTTTTTTAAAAAAAAAAAAAAAAAGGGAATGATTTTGAACAAAGTATGATAGCATTTTTTTTTCTGTATTGTTTAGGGAAGCGTCTACAGTGTGTTCAGGGTCTAACTACTAGATTGGAATTATACTGATTCTCCTGGGGATTGAACCCCTGGCCCCTGCACCTGCTTGCAGGTGCTATAATCCACTGAGATATTTGCTCTGCCCTAGCAATCTTTAATTTGATCTCATTAACTTTACACAAGAGAAGACATGGAATAGTTGACAATCTAGAGATTGGATAGCTCTTCAAATATTTTTATTTATTTTTAAGAGTAGAATATATTTATTTGGAGAAAGAAAGTCCCTGTGAGAGAAGGACAAAGTGGACCTGAGTAGGTCTCCAAAGACTCTGTCTTTTAAAAGGATTTTTATATACTTTTACAAACCATCAAATAATGCAGGTCTAACGTGGGAAACACGGGACCTCACTAGGCAGGCACGAGGTGGGACAAATCTATGGTCAACCAATAAAATTGCAAACACAATTGCTCAGATAAAACTGATTGTATGGCTTTCTTTTTTTGTTTTTGGTGGAACCAGGGATTGAACTCAGACCATTGTGCTTGACAGGGAAGCACTTATCCCACTGAGCCATCTCCCCAGCCCCAGGTAAAACTGATTGAATCAGGATCCAGTGGAGAAGTGAGTCACATAGCAAGCGAGCACAAATGCAGAACAGGGGCTCAACCTGCACAGGGGTTGGCTTAGTGACTCTCACTGGCTTTTGTTGGTGGATGGCTACTTTAAAAAGATTTTTAAATTTATGGAATATCAAAGATTAAGAGAACCTTGTCATTTTTAATATTTTTGCAACCCTGTGGGTCACACCGAAGATATTGCACATGCTGGTTACCTGAGTTGCACCCCTGGCCTTTAATTAATCTTCATCTTGAGACCAGGTCCTGCTCAATTGCCCTGGCTGCCCTCAAAGTTCTGGTCGTCCCGCCTCAAGAAAGACTCCCTCCCGGCAGGCCAGAGCAGCTTCAACTTAAGTGCTGCGTGCTTTTCAAAAAATTTGAAATTAACATCACACATCCATTAAATCACCTCAGTGAAGTGTCTGGGTAACACAAATAAATCAATATCAAATACAGCCAACAGCTCATAATCCTGTCTCTAAATGTGGCTTTTCTTTTTGTCACGTTGATATAAAATAACCAAATATTCTTTTCAGTTTTGTGCCTTTCTTTTTTTTCTTTTCCTTTATTCATCAAAAGATGAATTCTGGGAACTTTCTTGTTGTTTTTTTTTTTAATTTATTTTGTATTTTAGAGATGGGTGTACAGATTGTTCAGGGTCTCACTGCAAGATCTGACTCACAGTCATCCGCCTGCTTAAAGCCTCAACTGCCACCATCTCAGCACACCCTGGGGGTGCAGCAAGCATGGCAGGCTGGAGCATCAAACCCCCTGGCCCCTGCACCTGCTTGCAGGCATTTCAATCTGCTGAGCTGCTTTGCAGGCCCTATTTTTCTTTTGATGAATTCACCTTTGCTTACTTTTTTCTATTTACCCTGAAATTAGGAAGTGACATGAGATAATCTAGCAATCCAGATAAGGAGGATGAGTTTTTCAGACTGTACCAACAAATACTCAAATATTTTGAGGTATTTCCCTAATTCCCCAAATGGTCATATACCACAATTGTGTCCAGCCTAAGACCAAAGAAAATGCTTCAGAATTGAAAAGCGTCCTTGATTTTTAAAGAAATTTGGAATCCAATTAAGCGGGTCAGTACAATTTCTAAATAACACACTTTTACTTAAAATTCACTCATTTAATTCTAAGATTATTTAATGACTCTTTATATTTGGCTGATACTTTTTGTATTATCATTTAAAATTGAACGTGTTGCTTGAATATTTTGAGTGTATTTGAGTTCTTGTTTTAATTTTCTGATGCTTGTTCTGATAAAAGCATTAAAATTGAGTTTCAAGTTTGGTAAATATTAAATTCCAAAATATCATCTGGAGATTCGCAATTTCTTATTGATCTTACTCTACCACAGGTATTATGCAAGAGGAGTATGTCAATTGCTATATTTTGTAGACAAGGAATGCTAGTTCATTCCCTCAATTTTCAGATGCACATCACTCTGGATGAGAAGTAGGCATCAAATAAACTCAATTTTAGTATCCTTTCTGCTTGCATGGGCAACCTATAAAACTCTACGGAAGACATGTTTAAAAAGCAACAGGTCACATCTTATTAATGGTAAAAAACCTGAGTGTTTTCCTCCTGCTACTGAGGAGAAGATAATTTTTAATCTAACCACGGCCAGTTGATAATCTATTGGCAGCTCTAATCAGGACAATTAGGCAAGTAAATATAATTAGAGGAAATGAAATAAAAAGCACGTATCCTGAGAAAAAGGATGTAAAGGGGTCTCTACATACATCATGATTTTGCATACAGAAAATTCTAAAGATAAAATATCTTCATCAAAACATCAGCTTAGGGTTGGCCAAATAGCCCAGCATATTAAAGAGCCTGCAAGCAGACACAGGGGCCAGGGGTGCAATTCCTGGGCCTGCTGTGCCTCCCTGTCCTTGGGGTGCACTGAGATGGCGATCGACACTAGTATGGTGGCACACACCTGTAGTTCCAGCTCTTGGGATACTGTGAACAGGCAGATCACTACGAATCTGATCTAGTAGTGAGACTCTGAACACCCTGTACACCCTTCCCTAAAATAGAGGAAAAAAAAAAAAGCTGAATTTCTACATACTTCCAATTAACTATCTAAAACTGAAATTAAGAAAGTCACTCGATTTACATTATCTAAAGGATTTAAATGCAAAAGAATAAAATACAGAGAATGACATACAAAGTTTATATTTTCAGAGAGAAAAGAAACACTGCTTCAGGTAATTAGTCTACCCAAATAAACAGAAAGTGTCTGGTGTTTGTGATTTCCAAGAGTTACTTCTGTTAAGAGGGCGAGATTCGGCAAAGCCATCTACGGATCCTTTGCAGCCCCCTTGGGCATACCAATTTGTTCCAGAATTACAAAGCTGATCTTATAATTCAGATGGACTCACAGAGGATCTTGAGCAGCCCAATTATTTCTGAAAAGGAAGAATACAGTTGGAGGACTTGCACTTGTACGAATTGAGAAATGGCAAACACCTAAACAGAAAGAATCATTGTGATACACCATTGTAGTAGACCAGAAAACGAGGGGAAGGATCTCCAGGTGCACACATGGACCTCGAAAACATTTTGCTCAGTGGTGAAGTCAGTCATAAAATAGCCCATGTTGTTTGATTCCATTAGTACAAAGCTTCCTTCCTTCACAGACAGTTCTCTAGGGCACAACACCACACCATGGCTTAACTAACCATACTGGGGGAAGCTAGTATGGTTGTCTGGGGAGGTCTTGAAAATATTTTGCAGCAAGGGTTTACACAATCTTCTCCCTACTGAAACCCATTAACATTTGCCATTGAGATAATTGAGTCATGCATCACGTGAATTACACCTCAAGAAAACCACTAAGAGGACAAAAAAGCAAGCAAATATCTCCATCAATTAAAAAGTTCTGCAGCTTTCATTAATTTTGATGATTGAGTATATTCTCCCGGTAGTGCTCATGTTTTCCCTCTGTGTGTGTTGCACAGTTTCAGAGAGAGAGACACGGAGAGAGAGAGACAGAGAGAGAGAGACAGAAAGAGAGAGAGACAGAGAGAGAAACAGAAAGACAGAGACAGAGAGAGACACACAGAGAGAGAGACAGAGACAGAGAGAGAGATAGACAGAGAGAGACAGAAAGAGAGACAGAGAGACAGAGACAGAGAGGATGATGAAATCTGGCAACTTTGGCTTCCCCTCTTAGAAAAAAAGAATCAATAAATGAATCAATTCCATGCTACCTCCCTAGACAGCAAGATCTCAAGTTTGATAGCAGAGATTTATTTTTTCTTCTTCTTCTTTTTCGGACCTGGGGGTGGACCCAATTCCCTCACACTGAGCAGCATCTCCAATGCTTTTCTCTTTATTTTTAAACAGGACCTTCCTCTGTTGTTCAGTTGTCTAGGTTGTGGTCAAACATGCAAGCTTCCTGCCTCAGCCTCCCATAAGGCTAGGACTACAGGCTTATTCCCAATGATCAGTTATTCTGATAGAATGAAGTACTGATAAACACAACCAAATGTTAACCAATCTAGTATTCCCAGAGTAATTACTCATGTAACAGGCTCTGTCCAAGTCTTTTGATGGTATTAAATACTTGAAAAAAAACAACCATTCCTGTCTTCATTTCCAGTATTAGCAACTGCAGCAGGTATGCGGTTTTTTAATAAGGTGTCTTTTGAAGTTCATTTATGTGGTGTTTTTGGACACATAAACTGTACACTTTTGCGTGGCCAACCTAATCAATTTTCAGGGCATGCAGTGTTTCTATTTTGCTTTGAAAAATCTTCCTTATATCAGAGCTGTATTTGTAAAAGAAACCTACTCCAGCACATAATTGTACCTTGCAATTTATTGGTGTAAGAAGTACACTAAGATAACTAGAAATGTATGCCTATGACGTAAGCATTCACATACATGTAGTGAAGGATAGATACATGCACATACATGTGTGTATGCCAATCATTTATTGCAACAAATTATTACATATCCATTATATATTTGTAGGTACATGTATGCATGTATGCACATATCTAGCTTCTAACAACCAGGGCCCTATTCTATAATATATATATATATATATATATATATATATATATTATATATATATATTCCATTACCTAATGAGTTACACTGTTCAATTTTTTTCATTTCCCTTTTTATTTTTCTGTGCAAACATCTATGGACTCCTTTTCATACCAGTCTCTCCTTTGCTTCCTGTGTTGACACAAGAAGATTTTATAAATTTTGCTTTACAATAGATCTGTATGCGTGGCTGGCCTGGCCCTTCCTCCATACTCAGAATCTGCTTTTCTGGTGCTCAAAGAAATTCTTGTGGCGCTTACATAGAGAAGGCCTCTAATGTATAAATTAATTTAGGGAGATTGACAGCTTTACAATACCAAGTGTACCTCTTCAAGAAAAAATAACATGTTTCCCCAGTCACTTAATTCTGACTTAATGTAAATCAATAAACCTTTAGCATGTTCCCTAAATTTTTATTATATATAGCTTGTTATGCTGATTTCGAGATACATTATTTGTGTTTTGTTTATTGGCTAACACAGATGGGTTGCTCTTCTTTCAGTGTATGCTGTATCTGGTTATTACACAGTCCGATTATTGCAAAGTCAAGGAAGCCACTGACTTTGGAGGTCAATTGCATAACTAATCACATTACTTTGCTAATGTAATATCTTTTTTCTTGTTCTCTGGTTGATATTCCTTGATTTTTTTAAACGTATTTAGTACAGGTTCTCACTACGTAGATTGGACTCGTAGTGATCCTCCTGTTTTCAACCTCCCAAGTGCTGGGATTACAGGAACACACCACCACACCCAGTCTTTCCTTGATTTTTGTTTTAAAATGAGCCTTGCCAAACATCACAACTCTGAAACTTTCTTGGTGATGAAAATCTGTTTGTTTCTTCCACTTACTGCATTAAAGAGAAAGCCTAGAATAACACAAAACATTGATTTTATTGGTATACTGTCATGCAATATTGTCAAGAAAAGAAAACAACAAAATGTCCTTAAACATGTAAAAACAGAAAAATAAATAAATGAGTGACACAAAAATGTCCAAGGTAACAGAGATGGATGAAACAAAAGAAAAATCGATGGGGCCCTATAAAGAAACAGAAACAAGGAGATTGGCTGTGCAGAAGAGAACAATCTGACTGCCCACTGTTTTAGACAGTATGACAATGGGTCCACCATCTTGACATGAGCGAACCCAAGACTCTTTTATTCTCAATTTTCTGTCAAGAAAATGATTTCCTTTGATGATCCACAGGACAACGCTCTATATACAGCTAGTTGACTTGAAAGTCAGATCAAGTTCTGAAGAGTATTTCCCAAGCAAAACTTGCTTGCCAGTGGTGGCTGTTGGCTCCTTGCACTCATGCATTGACCGTTATGCTTTCCTAAATAAATTTACTGTTTGGTTAAATGAAAATATATAAAATTATTTATTAGTTTTAGATGAAGCAGTTCTTGTAAACAAAGAAAATACCAGAGTCTTCATCTTTCTATTCACTTCTTTATATGTTTCAGTTTATTCAACGCCTCAACTTCCACTAGCATCATGAGCTACTATAATATTTACGTTTGCCCCTCATTGGCCAGTAATGGTTCCTCAAAACTGGCTTCTTTGTCCTCTGACGTGAATTATTTGCCATGTAAATGTGATATATTCTTAAATTCATCTTGCCCTATTTCTGTTCCACTCCTAGAGTACACTGTTTACTGAAGACATCATACTGTATGCAAATGAAAAATGGAATGTAAACGCCATACTCTGGCTTACAAATGTGCCTATTTCCATTAGACCACCTGCATTTCTAGGACCTTAATGAACAGAGCCAGTTTTATATTTAACTATTGGGTTCTGCTCTAAGGACTAGGCTGACCCAAGAAATTGTTTATAGTATACACCTCATACAGTATTCAGAATGAATAACATGGGGGGCTGGAGAGATGGCTCAGTGGAAAAAGTGCTTCCCTGGAAAGCACAAGGGCCTAAGCTCAATTCCCGGTTCAGGGGAAAAAAAAAAAAAAACAGAAAGAAATAAATTGCCAAAGGTAACTCCTTGAAAATTTTGCTTTTATTTGCATAGAAAAGTGCAGTACTCTTACATTTGGTACTGTAATGCATAACAGAACACATCTTACATAGTATATTCTGCAAAAATTACAGTACTGTATAAAGGAGGGGTTCTGTACAAAAACGATGTTGAGGATATACTATAGGAATAAAGAAGAAAGGTCATGAGCATGAGAAGCACACCTTGATGGTATAATCGTCAAACACGTAGGTCACTAAAGAAGAACTACTTGTACATACAGATATCTTCACTGTGCATGTGTGCACACACTTTTACAGCTATACTGTATTCGTTTTCATTTTTATAATTACCATATGAAAACAACCAGTTGCTGCCAATATTTCTCATTTCATTTCCACACTGTGGCTTTTTCTCCTGGCTCTGTCTTTCATTTTATTTTATTTCATTTCATTTCATTTTATTTCATTTTGTCTTTTTGAGACAGGGTCTCACTATGCAGTTCAGGCTGGCCTTAAGCTCACTTTGTACCTCAGGGTGGTCTCGAACTCACAACAATCCTCCTCCCTCAGCCTCCCGAGTGCTGGGATTACAGGCCTGCGCCATGTCTTTCATTTTAAATCTCTTCTCTTCAGAAATTGGCTTTCCAGTGCTTCAAATATATATGACTGTTTTATTCATGTTCATCCCTTTGCATGAATCTGATCCTTGATCCCTGCTATAGCTTCAGGTCCTCAAATAGGTGCTCTCTGCCCTCCTTCAGAGGTGAGCGACTCACACTAGGGAGCCTTCCCATGGGGTCTCCATTTTGATATCCTTTTGTGAATCAATAAGGCTTCTCTCCACCCTACTGTGAAGATCTGTCTACCATCAAACCATTCTATTTGCTTAGGAATGAGTTTATTTTGCAAGGAAGAGAAAAAAGATACGCACTATATTTGGTAGAGTGACACTTACTGGTGAAATAAACCCCCAAACGTAAAATGAATCACACCCTAAAGAAGAGTTTCTCACTTACCTGTTGCCCAAACAGTACAGCGTGCACTTACTTTCAAATGCTTCTCTTTCAAGTAACATTTTCGAGTCCATCCTTGTATTTTCTTGTGTGATCCCAGCTGAGGCAGAGGAAAGGATGATTCCTATCCCGAGGAAGGCTTTTTGGAGCATAACCCAAAGGGATTCACAGGCACAACATACAGTTTCACTGCATGGAAAACTTCATGTCTACAACGCATGTGCAAACGAGAATAAAAGAACTGGTGTACCGTAAACCAGCTCTGCCTGGCCAAGTTAGACCTTGATTCAAATTAAGAATGATGGATGGACAATCACTTAAAACCTCTGCTACTATTAATATAATAATTTTTCTCTGATAGAACTGCAGTCGGTGTGTGCACAGAGATTACAATTTTCATCTTTCCAACTAGCACTGGGGCTGCTCTCTAGTCTTACTCTTCTTACTTTCTTTATTCACATAGATTGCTGCATTTTCCTTCTTCTCAAGCTCTTCCACCCAAGTTTACCTCACAACCATTCTTATCCACTGTGACGTCTTAGAAAACCTATTTGCTTTCCTTGTGTTCCCTTCTCTGAGGGTGAAGAAGTGTAGGTTGGCCCCATAATTCTTTTATGTACAATCCAGGTTTCATATGCAGTCAGGAAGAAAGATTCATTCCTGTTGATTGGATTTGTGACTTTTTTAATGTTTTCCAAGTCAGAAATTATTTTCCCACCTAGTTTTCATTATTGCACTAGCTTATGGTTGAATTAAAGAGAGAAAAGAAAATACATCTTTATTTGAGTTTCTTTGCCACAGGTTTCAGAAAATGCTGGTTGGATAAGTATAGAAGCAAATACATTTTAAATAAACTTAATAGACTCATTGTAAAGAACATTATTAGAAAAATATTTTCCTGGTAGACACCACGGTTCTGGTAGTTTGCAACCCCATACTTATTGGAATGAAATGCTAGGCTGAAAGATAAAAATGATAACCCCAATGACTGTGTGTGGTTTCTTGCCAACATAGATTAAAATGACTGTTTTCGTGAAACCAACATCGCCTGGACAGTGTTAAATGTAAGTACATAGAAAAAGGAGAAAAAAAAATATAAAGCATAAGAAGAGTCACATTTATTGAGTTTTCCAAAATATGCTGCAGTTGAGTGTGTCAAACCGACCTGAGCAAGAAACACAGGGCAGATTGACAAAACACAGTCATGCCTGTGCCTTTGAATGATTGACACCTCAACCATCAAACTGATAGGGGAAAACCATGCAGGATGTGAGCAGCACTGACCAATAGGCTTGTACCTTGGGCAAATACGAAGAGAAAGAGAAAGGAAGTGCCACCATTTTGAAAGAGCTCTGTCTTTGCCATGGTCTTTGGATGCTTGTGTGTAGCTTCTTTGGTCTTCCAGGAAATATTTACACCACTGAATTTGCATGAAACATGCAGACCTCCGACACTGGACCAGAACTGCATTTTTGATTTCTCACTCCGTGTCTTAAATCTTCTTGGGCTGAACACTTACTGGGTTCTCTGGCTTTCCAACACACAGATGGCCATTGCAGAACCTGCAGGCTCTGATCCTGTTATCCTTCCTAACAAATCTTTTCCAGTAATTACACTTGTATTTTTTTTTTTTCCTCTCGAGGACCCTTCCTAATAAATGGTTCTACTTCATATCGCAAGAAATAAATCATGGATACTTCCTCAAATTTCTTTGTTTCGAATAGATCCTTTGATGTCTCTTGATAAATATTTCATTTTATACAAAATAATGGAAACCTATATGGCAGGTTAGTTTTCCTTGCTGAGCTCTCTATCTGATCAGGAAAGAGAGGAGGGAAACTTTAAAGGCCTCTTAATTTCAACTAGAAAGTATCTGGCCTACCAGATACTTCCCATGACAGAGCACAGGCAGAGTGAAATGTGAGAGGATCCAGTGAAGTCTTAAGATAACTCGAAGAAGGCTGGTGCTCTGGGAGGTATGCTTGTACCACCTTAACTTGTGTGTGAAATTCTTCATTCCCAGTGGGCTTGTATGAAGAGGAAAACCTTGGCAGGTATAATGGGTCAGCTTCATTATGCCCACTTGATTGGCTTAGGAACTGAAAAAGAGATTAAGTAACACTTCTGGGGTTGTCTAGGTGGGCACACAGGTGCTCCTTGGGGTGATAAATGCTCCCTGGGGACCCTTCCTCTTCAGATGTTTTTTCCTTTCTGGCCACCATGCAGCAAGTCACTTTCTTCCCCTATGGCCATACTAGTTTCATTTATATAAGCAATCACCTCTTCTACTTGACAAAATCTGCTGTATTATTTCCAAAAGATAAGCTCAAAGTTGATCCAAGTCATCTAACATTTCTACTAACAGCAATAGCACAAAAACAGGACTGTAGTTTAAAATCTGAAGTTTATGAGAAGATGTTACTGTGCTGGATCATTGCATGCCGGCCATGAACTTGAAAGTCTATCGTTTGCTCCATGTGAATCAGAGGAAAGAGTCACGGCCACAGAGAATATTCTTCACCCAACCTGCTATTATTCTTGGCAGCAGTGCTCCTGTTGGAAACACAGTGGTTGGCGTTGTGCAGAGTAAAGAAAGCCAATGGAAGAAACATCTTTATCAGTAATAAGCAAAGACAAGGAGACAAGAGTCCCACCTCACTCACAGGTAACTTAGCTTCACTCTTGCATGCTATTTTGTTACAAGTTGGAGATAACAATCAAAAGCCACTGGCAACCTGTAAGCTCAAACCAACAGATGTTCTCAAAAGACTGCATTTGAGGCTTTGCATAGAGGTGCTACATGTGAGTCAGTGGACCTTATAAACACACTCTGAGGTGAAATACAGCAACTTAGGTGGGAGCTGGTACAACCTCCCAGGAGCAAGCTCTGTATCCTCCATGTTGATCTCCAAGCAAGACTGCCCAGATCTACTCTACATAGTACCTGTAAAGAAGGAAATGACAAGATTTATAAAATTCTTCATGGATATCCGTGACTCCAGACAACAAAAGCTACCTCCCCCCTCCCAGAATCCTGGAAATGGCTTCCAAAAATATTGATTGGCTTCAACAGAGTTCTTGGAAGTTGCATTACATAATTTCATAATACCCACTGCATTTTGAAAAAAAAAAAATTCCCAATGCTTAGTCTCTAATTTTTCTGCAAGCACTGGGCTTTCAGGAATCTTACCTCATTGTAGTGCTTACCTCACTCCAAGAGATTGTTATTAAATAGTTCATGGGGGCAATAGATATGAGGAATCCTTCTTGTTTAGGTAGCACTGAGATACGGAGCTAGGCAAGGAAAATAAATGTTGAATAAAGCAGATTTTGTTTAGTCTTTTTATAGCCTGATAAAATGTTATAGAATCATGTGGCGTTAAGAAGAGTGGATACAGGTATACTTCTGGAGCACATATGAGAAAGTGCCTTGCAGAAGCAGCTTCCTGGTAGAGGAGCTACATAAATGACAAGAGACTTGGGGATGAAAGAATGCAAGAGGGTGATATTCAAATTCAATACCATGGGAATAAAAGAATGAGTCAAGAGAGACCCTCATATGATGCTCTAGAAATGGCAGGGAGGGAAGGTGCAAAGAATATGGCTCTAGCATGAGACATAGCTGGCCAGGTGCATGAGGGGGAACACCTCCCTGCTTTTGGTAGAAAATAACAAGGATTATGACAGATTCATGTATCTTTCAGGAGCGTTTAAAATAATTCGAAGAACACTAGCAAGTTTTTCTCAGGAACGGATTAGAAGGACAGCAAAACCATTTGAAAATTATGGCTTCATAGAGTTAAATGGGAACTAAGGTTGCTGAACTGGGCGGAGTGTTTGACACCTGTCAATGCCAGTGCTTGGCTCGCTGAGGGTGGGGAATTGTGAGGCCGAGGCCAATGTGGATTCCACAGGAGGTCAAGGCTGCAGTGAATTGCAGAGCAAAGAAAAAGGACAAAAAAAAAAATCTTAGGTTGCTTATGTGGGGAAAGAAATTGAAAAATGAATGGATCAGTTGGCAAGAATGGATAAACAAGAACAACTCACAAAGAGATTTGGGGGTGGCATGAGTATACAGAAGGTATTATAAAGGGAAGAATTGTTTTAGAACCCCTAAAATAAAGACACGAAATGCCAAGTCTTGGTGGCATCCATTCTGTAATCTGGAAAACATTCAGAGAGTATGGAAGGAAATCCAATGGAAAGAAATCCAATACTTTTTTTTAATAATTAATAAATTTACTAAACTTCTTAAGGAGAAAAAATGCTCCAGAACCTTCCAGTAAACCACAGGAAAAAAATAGTTAGGATTTAAGAAAAGGCGAAGCAACAGTGGGGAGGAAAGTATCAAAACATCAAAGAGAATCTTAAGTTTCCAAAGGTAAAGAAAATAAAAGATTTTGGTGTGCTTACGATGAATTTCACGGCAAAGACAAGAAATATATATTCCGGCAGAAAATGTAACTGACCTAAAAAAAGAAGAGAAAATAGATTATGCCCAGGGGGTTTTCTACAACAAATGCCAAAAGATGATTTAAAAATAATGCAGACACTTTAAGGAAAATGCCAGTGGGATGTTATTTTGTGTCATATTTCAGCTGCTATTTGAAAGGAAAGCCAAGTCATGAAAAATGGCCAACAGCTTAAATATATACTGCTGCTTCATATTTAAATAAGTCACATAACTCCAAGTTAATAGCAAAGTGCAATCCAAAATGAAAGAAAATGATACAAACACATGAACTTAGGAAAAAAAAAATGTCATTTATTTAATAGGTACTAATAAATAAGATTTGACATAAATAGTATCCCAATGCATATGATACACTTGCAAATTGTCAGAAGAAATTCAACCATGGCTTTTTGTTAATAATAACATGCTTTATAATACCTCCATAGGATGCTCTTGTTTCTTTTTGTCATCTGACTTGAAATTCTGCCATTTTTCAGTGGTGTGCATTTCAATCTGTGAAGCTAAATGTTGTTCTTTGATTTCATTAATGGTCTATTCATCAGTATCTGACAGATTTTTGCCTGAACAACCTTAAAAAGACAGAATGTTGCCTGACTGCTGGTGCACCCCCATAATCCCAGCACAAGGAAGGCTGAGGCAGGAGTATCACTCTGATTTTGTGGTTAATCTGAGTACATAGCAAGTTTAAAGCCAACCTGGACTACACAGCGAAATCCTGTCTTATGAAGGAATAAACCAACAAATAAATCCACATCATGTTGTCTGGTAGCAAACACAGACAAATATATTCACACAATTTCATGAATTTCGATTTTATTCCCCTGTTCGGTTGTTTAAACTTGTGGGACCTATTTTTTTCTCTTGTGTCTCATGTTCTCCCCTTTTTCTTTTTCTTTTTTGCAGAACTAGAGATTGAACTCAGGCCCTTGTGTTTGCCAGGGAAACACTTATTCCACTGAGCCATGTCCCCAGCCCCATGTCTTATGTTCTATTTACAAGAACAAAGTTTTTAATTTTTCTTCAGTGGCCCCCCTTTGCCCTGGGTTTCTTATGCTTAGGAAGGTCACTTCAAGGACACCGCTGAGAAAACACTGTAGCGACTTCCCTTTCTCATCTTGCTACACAATTTTACCTTCGGTGGTCCCTCTTTTTGTTTGCTTCTGTTTAATTTCTAAAGTTTTAAAATGTACTTTTCAATGAGTGCATGTTTGAGTACCAAATGATTCATTTATTGATTTACTGTGAGAAATCCTTCTCTTTTATTAGTTTTTGTACCGGGAATGAACTCTGGACCTTGTGCTTGCCATTTTCCTCTCCACATCTCTTGTCCCCACATTGGTAATTTTGTATTTATGTCGAGTCATCTTTATTTTCATTACATGAATGTAGGTAGGGATCTCTTGGTCTCCGCGTGATCAGTTCTACCTGGTGAGAAACACTGCTAAGCATGGGGAAAAGATAGACAAAGAGACAGAAGCTGGGCTAGGGGATGGCTGGTACACCTGGTTGGCAGGAAGAATCCATCAGTGAAACAAAAGAGATGTTTATTTATATCTTTGCAAGTTAGCAACCCATGACGCAGGGCCATCTAGCAACCAATAGCTGACCTTATCCAGACAGGGTGTCTATCTCAGGACTGACGAGCTTGTTTGGTTGAGGCATTGAGGTCTACTCCGGAGCACATGCCTCTGAATGATTTTCCAGCTTGCTCAGCTTCCAACAAATGTATAGGGTACCATGAGACAATTCAAAGCATAGTTGGCCTGTGGATGATCAAACCAAGGCCATTAAAATTGCTATCTCTAAACTTTTCTTGTTCATTTTTAGCTTAACCAATAATATATATATATATATATTTTAATTTGGATGCTTTTATTTCTTTTATTTTACTGAAGAACAAATAGTTTCAAATCAAATTAGTAGGACCGATTCAACAATTAATACGTTGCACATAGTTTTCATAGTGGCTTTTTGTTCTACAAGGTACAGGCATGATACTCTGTCTACAAGCACTATTAGAGCAGGTGCCTCTAATCAATGAATTAAGAGAATGGAGCTGTATGCCTATGTTGTTGTTGTTGTTTTTTTTTAAAGCTGAATTATAGTACAGTTTCAATAATTAATACTTTTTACATTGTTATTAACTAATAATGTTCGTGCCTCTGGGTGGGCTAAAGAGCGATATTTCAGGGAACATATAGAGCCTGTACCGCCCCCATGGGGCTGGGTAAAATTTCCATCTTATCTACTGTTCTTTGTTGAATGCCACCGACTGTTTTTTCCTCATCAGTCAAATATAGAGTGGGTCGGGGAATGGTAGTCTCAGCGCTGTTGGCTTCTGAGGGGAGCGTTCGTTTTTCAATTTGCCTTCACCCCTCCTTGCCTATCTGTTTTCAGCATCTGGTAATCACTCTTCTAGCTCCTCCCTGATGGGATTTTTTTCATAACATCCAAGGACAGGAACTTTCTTTTTTTTTTCTTTTTTTTTTTTTTTTTTCCTTTTTGTATTTTAGGGAAGGGTCTACAGAGTGCTCAGAGTCTCACCATTAGATCGGACTCATAGTAATCCACCTCTTTACAGCCTCCCAAGAGCTGGGATTACAGGCTCATGTTACCACCATGCCCAGTTTCATTTGCCATCTCAGCCTGCCCTGGGGTCGGGGCAGGCACGACCAGCCCGGGTGTTGAACCCTCGGCCCCTGCACCTGCTTGCAGGCACTTTATTCTGTCAAGCTATTTGGCTGGCCCCAGGAAGTTTCTAAGTGTCTTCTTATAGGTGTTTCTGTAGGAAATATACCCCATCTTCCTTTACTTTTCATCTACAAAAAATTCTAAAATTCTAAGTTGTTATTTAACAAAGCTGTCTTTCCTTTTAGGGTTAGATTTCCTTTTCTGAACCAGGGAAAATATTTCTAAGCATAAAACAATGCTCTGCATGATAGTTCCTTCTCCATGGATGAACCCATCAATCACTATGATTGAAAATCAATAAACACAAACATCAGCCATAGAGCAAATGAAAAGGCAGTTGAAGGATGGAACTAATCAAGACTAGAGCAGAAAGTAACAGAATAGAAAATGAAATAGAGAAAATATATGGAAGCAAAAGTGAGTTCGTTAAAAAGATTAGGGCCAGGGAGATAGTTCAGTAGAATAAGCATTGGCTTGGTAAGTACAAGGGCCTGACTTCAATCCCCAGTTCTGCAGAACGAACGAAAGAAAGAAAGAAAGAAAGAAAGAAAGAAAGAAAGAAAGAAAGAAAGAGAAAGAAAGAAAGAAAAAAGAAAGAGAGACAGGAAAGTGAGAAAGAAAGAGGGAAAGAGAGAGAGAACGAATGAAGGAAGGAAGGAAAGAAAGAAAGAAAGAAAGAAAGAAAGAAAGAAAGAAAGAAAGAGAGAGAAAGAAAGAAAGATAGAAAAAAGGAAGAAAGGAAGGAAGGAAGGAAGGAAGGAAGGAAGGAAGGAAGGAAGGAAGGAAGGAAGGAAGAAGAAAAGATCAATAAAATTGACAAATCTTGGCTAGACTGACCAAATTTTAAAAGAAAAGAAAGATACATTAGCAACTTTGGAATGAAAGGGGAGAGAGCCCTATCAAATTGCAGACAATTAAAGGATTACAAGGTAAATCTGTGAACAATCTCATAGCAGCAAGGAACAAGGAAGATAAAATTGAACACATTCCTAGAAAGACACAAACTACCAAACTCATTCAAGAAGAAATGGAAAATACACAGAGAGCCACAACTAGTAAAGGAATTGACAACTAAGAATCTTTTGATTAAATTGAGGCTTTTATCAGTGAGTGCATGCCACTCCATACTCTTAAGTGAACTACCACAGACCCACATGTGCAAACATGGTGTTGTCCCCTCATGGTGAAACCCTAAAAAAGAAAACAAAATCTGGAGGGTACAGTAGGTACTAGGAAAAGGAAATGAACCTGTTCAAAACAAGGGAAGTAGTGAGATGAGAAGAAGGTTAGGAGAGGTAGTGAGGGAAAGAGATTTATCTTTGTACATAAGCAAGATGGCTCGGACAACTACACTGTGAAAGAAGCAGTTTGTGTTTGACTAGTTTGCCCCACTTTTTTTTCCATTCGCTTACCACTTTCTCTTCTTAATTTCTTATATTTTTCCAACGTTGCATGCATAAAACTGGTAATCTGAACATCTGATTTCAAGACAGCACTGTGTAACACAACAAATACTGTGGAATTAAATAAAAACGTCAGTCACTTGAATGATGGACATCGAATAAATTTCACTGAGCGCTGTGAATCATGAGGTCACTGTTCAAGCACTGCTCTGCGTGGGAGGAAACCGTAACCTTCTTTTTCCTTCTCGTCAGATCTTTTGCTTCTCTCCTGTCTTAATTTCCCTTGAAACCAGAGTGTGATTATAAAAGGCATGTTTAGGGGAAATATGAGTCACTGAAAATCACTCTGACAATGTTCTTTATTGAGTCAGATGCCATGAGTTTGTCACTCAGCTATTGTACCAACCTTGTGAGGATGGCATGATGATTACTGTATCATGCATAAAAGAAGCGGAACTCAGAATAATAAGCCAACTTGTGCACATGGGACAGTCAGGGCGCAGGCGTGGTGTGCCTCTCAGAGTTCATGATCAGAATGAATTGAGATCAGCAACAGTCCATCATCAACGTCAGACACACAATTTCGACTGTCCACCGCTCTCTCTCTCTCTCTGCACTCCACGCGATACAAAAATGAATTCACCAATGCCTTTCCTAGAAAAAAAAAATCTACCCTGAAAGATAATAGAGTCTAATTGTAAATTACAGGCATGAGTACAGTCATGATTAGCCCTCTGTATTAATACAGAGAAAAATTCATTCCACAGCACTGTGTCCTTCTGCTTGTGGTCATAAAAAGAGCATGAATTTTACGGACCCGTCCCTCCCTCCCTCGATTTGTACTTTTCCAGATTCTTTTCTGCCCTTGCCCCTGATCTCATGACAAGGTAAAACTAAAGAATATCTAGAAGCAAATACACAGGGCGTCTTCAGATTCAGGTCTTTTATAGAAGAAGGTCAGCTCAAATAGCATGCACAGAAACCTGGCGGAAGAGAGTGGGATGTCAGGAATGTTCTGCGTTGGAACTTTCCTTTTGGTAGCGAGGGAAGGGCAGTGACCACCTAGCGCAGAAGGTGCAGCAGGTTTTAAAAAATGGGTGACGTTGAGAAAAGCCAGGAAAATGTTCTTGTTCAGAAATGTGCCCAATGACACACTGTTGAGGAAGGAGGCGAGCACAAGACCAGACCAAATCGCCATGGTCTCCTCGGGCGGAAGACAGGTCAAGCTGCTGGATTCTCCTACGCAGATGCCAACAAGAATAAAAATATCACCTGGGAAGAAGATACATTACTGGAGTATTTGGAGAATCCCAAGAAGTACATCTTTGCAACAAGAATGATCTTTGCTGGCATCAAGAAGAAGAGAGAAAGGTTAGACTTTATAGCATACCTCAGAAAGGCTATGAGTAATAGTCAGTGCCTTATTTATTACAGAACAGAAATGTCTCATGGCTTTTGTGTGTGTGCCATAATTTAATCTCATACGCCAGAATTCAGATCATGAGTGGCTGACAGAATATTTTTGTTGGATAGTCCTGATTTAAATAACATTGCTTGTAGAGAAAGAAAGAAGGAAAGAAAGGAAGGAAGGAAGGAAGGAAGGAAGGAAGGAAGGAAGGA
>PVKA01035745.1:0-22377 GCA_004027165.1 Ctenomys sociabilis
GTCCTGCTCCATCCCTCCCGCCCCCGCCCAGCCCCTGAGACCGGCCAGAGACACCGCGGCTGACTCCGACATCCTGCTGCATCCTGCCCACGCCCGCCCAGCCAGAGACAGGCCTGACACAGTGGCTGACTCCAGTGGCTTCCTGGTTCCCGTGCCAAGCTCGCCCAGCAAGAGCGAATTTACAGGACTCACCAGGCTTCCCAGATCAGTGAGAGTGTGGTGAGTCTGAGGGAGAGCCTTTGGCTTCTTCCCACGCATGCTACGCGGATCCCTGTCCCCAACCCCTCCAAGCCAGTGACTGGCCTGAAACTTCAGGACCCACTCACCAACACCTCCCCGGATCCCCTGACCTAAAGCCCACTGACTGGGTGGGAATTTCGCCGATTTTCTGGGCATCAAAGGTCAGTGAGTGTAGAACCTCAGGCCCGTCCCGCCTGAGATACATTTCGCAGGGATTAAGCTGCCCGTCACCTCCCGTGGCCCGGTGACAGCTCCAGGCACACTGTGCCAGAGAAACATTTCCAGATGATTACTGGTCCCACCCCACAGCCCCAGATGCAGTGCAGGTCGGCCTGGAGTGAGAACTCCAAGCCTGCCACACCGGAGGGACATTTCTCAGCAATACACGGTCACACACTACGGACCGAAACCCAGCACAGCCTGGCCTGTGAGTGAGGGCTCCAGGCCCACTGTACCAGCGGGACCTTTCCAAGCCTTCTTGGGTTACGGCCTGTAGACCCGGACGCAGAACAAGCTGGCAAGATCAGCACAGCCTACTCAGTGAATAAGATCATCCACTATCCTTTTGTGAGCCCAGAAAACCCACTAGAGTCCAGGCCCACACACCTGGGGAACGCCCTGCCTGACACAGGAGGGCTGACCCTGGGAAGCAATATAGGGGAACCAAAGGAGCTGCAGCAAAAATCGAACTGAACACAACAGCTAGACCCAGGATAGGCATACCTGGAAAATCTCAAACTTAATATACTGGCACCCGAATCTCATAACAAGCTAAGGTTATAGCTGCACCAAAGCTCTACACCAAAGGTCAAAGATCAGTGGTATACAAAATGACAAAGAGAAGGGGAAAAATGCAATCCCAGACCTCGAGTCCATCAGGAAGGGCAGAGACACTAGCTCAGCTGCAACGAATGAAGTAACAGATACAGCAGCAAAGGAACAATAGCAGAAAGATTTAGAGGAAATAAAGAGAGAAGTAATTCCCCAATTTAAAAAAGAAATATTTGAATACATAGAATCTGAAATAAAGAATGAATTCCAGAAACATTGGGGGGGAAAACGATGCACACCCAGAACAAGTGCAGAGAGCACTATTCCAACTGATATATATGAATTAACAGCATCTGAAGCAAAGAAACAACAACAGAAAGATCATGAGGAACTCCAAGCAGAAATACATTCTGAAATCAAAAAAGAACTCTTTGAATTCTTACAATCTGAAATACCGAAACAAGTCCAGAAATATACATAGAAAATCCAACTTGGAAGAAACGCAGCAGAAAAAGAATTCATAACTACCTTTAAAGAAGACATGGATAAAAAAATTGAGGAGATCAGAAATATGATGGATTCCTTGAATGAGCAATACAGAAAAGAAATAGAACACATGAAACACAGTCAAAGAGATATAGAACAACTAAAAATAGCAATCACGAGTCTACAAAACCGTCTGAGTGAAAGCGAAGACAGAGTTTCAGATCTTGAAGATGCCAGAGCAGCTAGTGAAAAGGTGAGAAAGGATCTCTTAAAAACAACAAGAATGCAGAAAAAAATAATCCATCACCTGCAGGATGATGCCAGAATGAACAATGTGAGAAAAACTGGTATCAACGAGAATGAAGGAGTCAATAGAAATGACATAAAATGAATTTGGGAAGAAATAATAGCAGAAAACCTCCCAAATATGAGGAAACAATCCAACATTCAGGTCACCGAAGCATACAGAACACCAAATAACCTCAACCCAAGTAGAAACACACCGAGACATATAATAGTTCAGATCGCAGAAATCCAACACAAAAATAATATACTGAAAGCTGGTAGAGAGAAGAAAGAGCTCACATTCAAAGGAAAACCCATCAGAATTACAGCCGACTTCTCTACACAAACAATGAAGGCAAGGAGAGCATGGAACAGAGTTGTTCAAGTCCTACATGAAAACACATTCCAGCCCAGACTACTATATCCTGCAAAACTGTCTTTCAAGTTTGATGGAGAAGTAAAATACTTCCACGACAAAGAACAACTAAAGAATTTCATGATGACAAAGCCATCCCTCCACATGCTGCTGAAAGAGGTTCTACAGAGAGACCACAACGACCAGAACTCCATGCAAGAGAATGGAAGGAACCCACTAAACAGGATAGTCAATTAAACACAGGTTACAAAGGAGTAAACAATAACAGCTAAATATCATGACAAACATACGTCAGCACATTTCAATTATAACCATCAATGTAAATGGACTCAATTCTCCAATTAAGAGCAATAGACTGGCACAGTGGATTAGGAAACAAAATCCACCAATATGCTGCATACACGAAACACACTTAACACAAAAAGACATTCATAGGCTCAAAGTCAAAGGATGGAAAACAATACTCCATGCCCCAGTAACTCAGCAAAAAGCAGGAGTAGCAATTCTGTTCTCAGACAGTCTGAACTTCAAACCAAGAATGATCAAATGACACAAAGAAGGCCACTATATATTGGTCAGGGGAAAAATTCAAGAGCAAGAAGTAACACGCATAGATATCTATGCACCAAACACAGGAGCACCCAAGTATGTAAGACAAATATTAAGGGACATGAAAAACTTAATGTCTAAGAACACAATCTTAACAGGAGATCTTAACACACCCTTATCTCAAAAAGATAGGTCAACCAGACAAAAAATTAGCAAAGAAGTAGCAGAACTGAACAAGAGCTTGGAACAAATGGACCCGGTGGACATATACAGAGTGTTCCACCCAACCACAGCTGAATACACATTTTTTTCAGCTGCACATGGGTCACTTTCCAAAATAGAGCACATACTAGTCCAGAGGTCATGCCTAAGTAAATGCAAGAAAATAGAAATTATCCCATGCATACTATCTGACCACAATGCAATGAAATTGGAAATAAATGACAAAAGAAACCAGGAATTCAATGGCATTTAGGGAGGAAAGAATAGTATATACATGAAATATTAGACATCATGAAGGCAGTCTTCTAAAACATCAGGACTTGAGGATGTGTGTATAAAACAGGATGGATAGTTTTCTCTGTTCAGATTCACTTTAAATGACTACAGCATTATTTGATTTTTTTTTTTTTTTTGTCTTTTTGAGACAGGGTCTCACTATGCAGTTCGGGCTGGCCTTAAACTCACTTTGTAGCTCAGGCTGGTCTCGAACTCACAACAATCCTCCTGCCTCAGCCTCCCGAGTGCTGAGATTACAGGCATGCACCACCATGCCCGGCTGACTACAGCATTATTTGAGAAGGCAAGAGGGGATAGTTTTTGTCCCCATGTAAATTGAGATGACAGACAGTGGGAGGAGTCGCAGTGTACGGCGACATCAGTGAGTCACAATCTCGTGGACTGCAGTTCAGATTTTGACATCCTTTAACCATCTTTCTTCAGCAAGGAGCACAAATCAATTTGTACTACGCAAATAAAACCAAAGTTCATGGGAGCCAGCACATACAATAAGGAAAGTAATTAAATCAGAGAATGTGAAGTCCTGAGGCAGAGCAGCCTTTACAGTTGGTTCATCCAGTGACTTCCTGGTGTCACTGGGCACTCGAGTTTCTACTCTGTGGTCCATAGGCCTTATTGTGTAGGTGGCTCCTTTGGGGTTATAGGAGAGCTTATACTTCATTCAGAAGGAAAGAGCAGATCACTGGTGGAAATTATGCACAAATTGGAAAGAGAACTCCCCCAGAATCCCTTAGCCAGTTTCTGCCTTACCATTCCCTTTTCTGGACTAATTATGGAGGGAAAGGAGATCGATTACATCAAATCACGAAAATATGTACTAGGTACTGAGAAGTGAGTTCCTGTCTGAGGCATATGATCATTAGTGTGAGAGAAGAGGTCCCAATACAAACCTAAGGTTGTGTTAGAGAGGAGGAGGACATGGATGCTGTGTGTTTTCAGTTGGGCAAGCTTCTCTAGTGGTAGCAGTTGGAGCAGTATAAAGCACAAGGGCCATGTGAATGAGTAGTGAGAAGTCTGGGAGAGAATAGGGAGGTGAATCAGTATTGTTGCCTCACCTGACTGGCTCTCTGTTTCTTCATGTGAAGTGATACCTACCTCATAGCACAGTGTGAGGACTCATTCCTTCATCAAATATGCTTCAGTTTACTCTGTACTGGTACTCCCACAAGAACTACTATGGTGAATATGTCATATTAAGTCCCTTCTCTGAGACTTCACGTGCACACGAACAAGTAAGATAATTGGCAAGAATAAAAATCTTAAGGAAAATATAATAAAAATATAATCACAGATAATAAGTGCTACCAGCAATAAAGAGTGGAAATTGATATGGCAAAGAAGAATGGGTATTTGGCAGTGTGCGCCTGGCATCTTGTGGGGTGACATTTGAGCTGAGACCCCAAGGCTAGGTGAGAAGGTGCAGGAGGCTGAGTCTAGTGTTAAGGGACACAGTCACCCAGGCTTTGCTGAGATTGTTGTGAGAGACAGATACCGCTGCACCCGTGCCTAAACACACTGGAAGTTCTTGGACAGGGGTGTGGGGAGGTCTGATTCTGCTAAGCAACACCATCCTGGTCATGGTGAGGTGAGCAGATTGAAGAGGGACAAGGCGAGGCTCAGGGAGGGAGTGACATCTTAGAAGGCTGCTGCTTCAAAAACCAGCTGCGTGTAAACTGAGGACCTGGCTCTAAACACAAATTCACAGTTGCCTGGTCGGTAGGAAATCACCCTGACCCCACTGTGTCCTCAGCATCATGGTAACCCTTAGAGGGACTTAATCAGTGACACTTGCAGCCCCTTTTCTCTGCTGCTACTTTTCTCTTCCAGTTCAGAACAAAGAAGCGGAGCCAAGCCTACTGCTCCCTGTGCCACAGTACCTCCCCACCCTTCCCTCTCTTCTGTCAGATCCCAGGACCTCCTTACTTGACCCCAGGAGCCCCAGAAGCTTAAGAGCTTCTGTAGGCCAAGCAGCAAGGGGGCGTGGCCTCAGGAGAAGGCCATGAGCCAGCTGCACAGAGGGCAGGCAGGTCTGCCGTGGGCCCCTCTGCACACCCTGTGGGGGCAATTTGGCTTGCTGTCTTTGCAAAGGCCCCCCACAAGCTGGCACTTCCATCCCCAGCCTAGACTCAGGCTCCTGTGCTCCAGAGCTCTCTAAGTGGAAAGAGGTGCTAGCCAGGGGCCCCTGACATCCAGACTCAGAGCTCCTTCTGTGAGCTTTATTGTGACCAGGATCTCCCTGGAGCCCAGGTATGGGACACTACCCACTGGGCTTTTCACATCAGGCTCTGGGCTACCTCCCAGGCCCCGTCCACTTAGGATTAAGCTTGAGCCTTTTTCAGTTTCTTGCTGCTCCACCTGCAACCCATGGACAGGCACCAGTGGCATCAGCAGAGATCCTGTGGGAAATGCGGGATCTCAAGCTTGGCCTAGGCCCCCTGAGCTAGAATCTGCATTACCTCCGAGGCACCATGCAGTGTGAGGTGCTCTGATTCCTGACACTTGCTTTCAGTCTGTGTAGGCAAAGAAAACTTGAGTGGGAAGCAAGGCTTTCACAGTTATGACTCAGTTTTTGTTCTGCCCAATTCTCCTGCCTACCTGTAATGTTGTACTTATTATCTTTGCATTCTACAATTACTGTAGCAGAAAAAATTGTTTAGCTTAACATTATCTTTTCCACCCACAAACGGAATTGCTTTTGTTTGTGTTGTTCTCGATCCATAGAAATAACATTTACTTGTGATAATTCTATTCCAAGTATGCATGTCTATAACACTTACAAAATGTGCTACCAGAATAATTGGACATCAGTAAACAGACAGCTGTCCCTGTGCAAAACGTGGTCTTTGTATCTCAGGTTTGCAGTGCTCAGGACCTGTGTGGCAGAGCTTTGGAGTAGGTCAAGCTCCAATTACTCAGAGCAGGAAGTCCACACTCTTACAGAATGAAGCAGATGCATCTTCAGATTCATTTCTGGTGGCATCTCTGAAGCACTGGCTCTGACCAGGGACATGTGGAGGTGGGGACTAGGGATTTCCAAGGTGGTATAGTGAATGTCTCCATGATTTGAAAGACTTGAGCTTATCAAGGACTTTAGATGACAGACTTTTGAGCAACAACTTGGAATTGGGTTCAGAACACTTAACAGTTTCAAAGCTACTGTGGAAAATTCCAGATGATTCTACCTCCTTTCTGGATGTTTGTTGTCTCGGTTGCATTTCTCTTGTGGCTGGGACAAAATACCTGACACAAAAAACTAAGGAATGAAAGGTTTATTTAGCTCACAGTTTGTGGAGGCTTCAGTCCATACAAAGCTGGGTCCAAGGTAGAGTGGCACATGGAAGAGGGCAGCAGTTCATTGCAACAAAAGGTAGCAAAACAGCAAGAGCAAAAAGGAGGAGCGGCAGCACCATTGGCACAGAGAGGACGTTTGCCTGTCTGTCTCCCTTACATTACATTCAAGCTCTCTGCCCCAGGCTGGTTGCAGTACTCACACTCATAATCCCAGCAGTACTAAGACCCATAATTCCAGTGGATGATGAGTTAATCTCAAACTCTAGAAGTCCTCACCCCATAGCATGAACCTTTGAGGGGAAAACTAGACACAAGGCAAAACATTTAGAAACTTCTGAAAGATTCTCTGTCCATCCTATTAAACCTAATGTTGTTGTGAATTGCTATTACTGAGAATCTCTTTTACTGAGTCCCACGTTTTCCTCGGTGGATTTGGAATCTCTTAGATTTATTATCAATGCATTCAATAATTGAGACATTGACTGATTACATTTTTCAGTATAGAGTCCAAGACTAAGAACTACAGGTGCGTTAAGGGCTTGAATTACTTGGTAATGTCATCTTCACCTCAACACAGATGCCTTTAATTGCCACTGAAAATCATAGCTCTGGTCTTGAGTTATCCTCTCTTTGCAAGATCCCATGTAGATCCTGCATCTGAAACCACTGACCTCACATTGCTACTGTCTTTTTCTTACTAGACTTCAGTTGTCCACACCATTGATGACACTTTAAATACTTTTTATACTTTAAATCTACCTCTTTTCTTCACTTTGCATTCAGCGTTAAATTCTCCAACAATATCCTCGATTGTTACAGTCCCTTACTGATTCTTAAAAAACCCATTTTACAAACTCCGTACAAACTTCCATTCTATCTCGTACTTTCTTGTTATTACTCTTAATTTCTATTCCCTGTTATGTTCCTGTCCCATTTACCAAGCCAGCCATCCTTCTGTTGACCTAATTTACATGACCTGGTAGACAGGATTTGATAGAGAAAGTTCCAACATTTTAAGGACTGGCTTCAGTGAAACCCTTGAAGACTAAATTCAACTGCTCTTTGCCTCATGTCTACTCGACTGTGGAAGACTTTTCCTCTCCTCCCCACATCACCTTTGCTTCACTGTCTACATATATGCACATGTCCATAGATTCAAATAAAATGGACTTCATCAGGAAGATCCCATCCACCCATCTAAAGTTCACCCATAAGCTCATTATGAGTGATATTTCTAAGATTATTAAATATTTCTCGGTTGCTAAACTCATGAGATCCTATACTGTCAATGTTAAGCTATACCTAACAAATGACACAGCCACCCATCCATTTCAATCTGTAAACCAGCGATCAGAAGCTCAAGTTTCATATTCCCTTCTCCCTCCCTCTCATGTTTAGAGACAGACAAGGTCTTATTCTCTTAATTTCTTCCAGTTTTCTCCCTCATGTCCTCCACTGTGGTGCTGGAGAGACTGGGCTTCTCATTCTGACTCTGTGTGTGGAGCACTATCATCTCAGCAGTTTCCAAGCCTCCAACCTGACCTCCTCGCTCCCAGTTATCCCTTTTGCAGTTATGCTTTGCCAGCAGCAGATCTCTCCTGATCACATTATTGTTCTATTTAATGCCCCTCAATAGTCCGAGCCCCTCACTCTGGCCTCTGTAGCTCTGCAGACAGCTGTCCACCTGCCGCTGTACCTGAGCCTCCACCCTGCGCCCCTCCACAATGTTCACTCCTCTCCCACGAGGACTGACCTTCGAAGCCACACACATTCCTTCACAGTTCCTCAATAGCTCCTTACTACCTTGAGCTCAGGCTACACATGTGTCTCACATGCGTGTGTCCCCTGATAAACTCTGAAGTAGAGCAAACAGGCACAGAGGCCAAGATGCACAGTTGGAGAAATTCAGCTGTGGCTTCATCTTGAGCTTTCAGCTTTGCAAATAGAAGAAAAGAGCTGTATCTAGATAGATTTGAAAGGGGAGCAGGAAGAAAGGGTCATCTTTCCCTATCTTGCCCTTCTCTCCTGCCAATCCCCAAGCTCCTTCCTCCCTTTTCATGTCTAGCTTCACCTCAGTGACTGATAACTAAATGAAATCCACTTGAAAGATAGCTTCAGTGGGCAACCTAGGAAGGAACAGCAAATTCCTGACTTGAAGAGCCTGGGGCATTGCCAGAAAATGAAGGTTTTTCCACACAGCCCTCATCTGTTGTTCTTCACCTTCCACAGCAGCACTCTTCCTAGTTTGAACCCCCAGGGAAAAAGTGGAACCGGGACTAGCCTGAAACACAGTTCACTCAGGAAAGGGGTAGAGATATGACAATGAATGGCTGTGGACTAGGTGATTCATTTCCTTGCAATCTTCATTTCATGGCTCATGATAACAACGCCTCCATCTGCTGTCGGCCTTCCTGCTCTTGCAGGGCCTATAGCTGACAAGTGATCCCAGGGTGTCTCTTCTACCACCTGAAGCAGAACGTTTAAAGAAGGTCTAACAGCCCAGGTTTGGCCGCTGTGCCAGTGGAGCACTCACTTGAGAATTATGCCCTAGAGAAGAGTGGACAGCTTGGTAGATCTGGATTATTCTGTCGTCTCATCAGTTTGGGGTTTCCTCAATTCCATCAGGACAGACACTCACCATGAACTAACTGAGCCCAGGTCCTTACTCATCTTGCCACAGGACACAGACCTGAGGACAAGGCTGTGACTCTTATACTCCTGTGCTGACCAGATGGAGGAGATCATCCGCCTAAGTCTCCCCAGTGTGGTGCACCTGGAATGACATTGAGATTTGGGTCTTCCATCCTTACTCCACCAGTGGACAGTGTTGTTTGGTCCTCACAGTCCCTCAATCTGACATCACTAGTCCCTGTTATACTGAAGCAAGGGCCTCAAGGTGGGACTCTAATGTCCTTTCAAGTTGAAGTGGGGTGAAATTGAGTACTGTTTTGAAATTTGTGCACCTTACAGTGCAGAGCATGCAAGGGACCTTTTCTAGGTTACTCTCAGAGCCTCTCTCTGTCAAGGCTTACTCTCTCCAACCTCAAGATTCACTGTCTACTGTCTCACCCAAGGTCTGCTCCACTGTACATTCACTACTAAATCTTGGAGCACAGAAGGACTGCCATACCCTGTAACTAGGGACCCCTGAAGAGAAAACAGTTTCGGAAAATTCTTTCCAGGAGTGCAGGGATGACAACTGGAGAACATTTGGATTATTTGGGGTCTTTTATCCTGGGGTGAGGCTTCCTCACACCTCACCACCTCCTATACGCTCACATGTAGCCCAGCATGCTCTGGATCCTGACCAGAAACCAGGAGTTTAGAGAGAGAGTTGAAGTCTCTCTGAGTTGCTGTTCCCTAGACCTTATGTCTCTCTGAGTTCTTGTTCCCTAGACATCACCTCTCACTGATTTGCTGTTCCCTAGACCTCACTGCTCTCTGGGTACTGTTCACTTGACCTCACCTCTCTCTGAGTTTCTGTTCCCTTAACCTCACCTCTGTTTGAGATCATGTTTCCTAACCCTCACCTCTCTCTGTGGTGCTATTCCCTCGACCTCAACTCTCTCTGAGTTGCTTTTCCTGAGCCCATACGCACAAGTCGCAAAGTGACAACTAGCAGCGTGCTAAGGCTCTACAAAGGCTGCCTGAAGGAGTGGAATGCGATGATTGGGTTAGTGTTCTCCCACCTGGCATCAACACCTGCTTTCCTGAGAAAGCTGGAATCCAATCCAAAATAGATCTGAGTCTGTTCCTCTCACACCAAGCTGGTCACTCCCATAATCCCCTGGGTGTAAAGAAGTCTCCTTGGAAAACTTTCCTAAGGGTACAAAGGTACAGAGGGAAAATGACCTGGACTGGTTGCTTATGGCCTACTGGCAGTCAACTCAGCCCAACATCTTAACGTCCTTGCTGCACCCAGATCTCTCTGATCCTCACCTACAGAGATGAACTCAGAATGAGGCCTTCTGGCAGGTCTAAAGACACAGATCAGGGGATCAGTGCATGTTACATGGAGAACAGTGCCCAATATATGGCTTAAGAACTAGATTCCACAGGTGTTCTTGGTTCTCCTTGGTGTCATCAGCTATGTTCCTAGCCGAGCCTGGACTCTGGTCCATCCCAATAGTCAGTGTCCCTCGATTTCGAGGAGTGTCCAGCACAGGCGGTTGTACAATAAACTAGAAGTGTTCATGCTGAGAACACTGATATGTGTCTCTGCTACAAGGCTGCTCTTGAGGCCCAAGGGCATGGGGTCCTTCTCAAGGACAGCCTCAGCCCTCTCTGAGGTCTCCTCACCATCCAGAGGAAGACCATCTATCTGTTTACTGTCCTAAGTTAGATGTTCAATGGGATGAGACTGAGCAGCACCAGAGAGCTGCAGTGAGCCCTGCTTCTGTCGGTGGGAAGAATTTTTCATATGCTGGGTCAACGTTTGCACTATTCAGAGGTCACTTGGACGCACTGTGCTCTGTAAAGTGTCTCCCAAGTGTCTGTGTGGTGTTTTAGTCCTTAGAAAGTGAATGTGCTGGCGAGATGGCTCAGTGGAATAAGTGCTTCCCTGGCAAGCACAAGGGCCTGAGTTCAATCCCCGGTTCCGCAAAAAAAAAAAAAAAAAAAAAAGTGAATGTGTGTAAAATTATCAGGAATTCTATAGAATTTCAGATTATAGGTGTACATGTGAGCTTTTTTATTAATTTTTTAAAGGATAAAAACCAGAAATAATGAAAGCATTAATATGACACAAAATTTCACTACATAAAATAAGTTCAATAATGGATGCTATTATTTCATGATGTTATTCTCAAATAAGTTATTTAGGTTACAGATATGAATGTGCAAAATTTATTTTTGAAAAAGGTAAAAGAAGAAAGTTAAGAAATAGAAAATATAATAATGAGGATAAGGAAAATAAAATGAATATTAACTGCACCTTTCCAAGAGGGAGCAGAGATGGGCATTATAATTGCATGAAGCAGTTTGCATATATGCACAATTATATCCTTCTCCCTTTTGCTTACTTACCCAGTTTCACAAACACATTTGCCCATGGATGGAGGTGCACTGTGGGTGATTATTTAATTAAATCAAATTTGCAATTACTCTATATGATTCGGCTTGGAAATGCTATTTTAATTCTGGTACACGGCTTTTATTCACTAAAATATTGATCGATTCAAGGCAGTTCTCACCAACTAGGCCTTTTTCAGAGGCCTGTGGTTAGAATTTCTGGAACCATATCATTGGTCTCTCTTTTCCTGTTGTGTGGTATAACCCATAGGTCACTGGTATCTCAGCTATGAGGAACTACCTCAACCCATACAGTTAAGAGGCAGAGCTGCAAACCTTTCCTCTGACTGATGCTTCCATTTGCTGCCACCTCAGCCTCAACCTCTCTGCTGCTATCCACCCTCAGAGACTAGCTCCAGTCTTCAATCGCACCTAGGCCTTACTCATGTTTTGCTGCTTACACAGAGTTGCTTCTGTGAGGGGCTAGGTCTCCACTCTCTGTTTTCCATGGTTAATTCCAGGAGCACAGGGCACTTTCTGCACTGGCTTCTCATGGTGCTGCTTCAAACAGTACAGCTAAATGGGGCACAAGTTGAATTGCTCCATCTTTTCTGTCTACGATACACAGCACCAAGGCAGAGACAGCATGGGGCAGGTCCTGGGGCACAAATCCACTGTATTCATGTTTGGAAACTGAACTGTGGAACAGTACTGAGTGAATGGGCCATAGACCACAAAAGTCACTGAAGGCTACACTTCAATTACATTCATATATGCGGGCACATCCTGCCTTGAACTGATAAATTCACGGGCATGTTTATTTGTCAATATTAGCAAGTAAATTTACCCCATGTTAACTTCACATCTAAAAATATCTCTCTAAAACATATTTAAACTCCAAAAGGAGAGACCTGCCAGAGACATCGTGGCTGACTCCAGCATCCATCTGATCCCACCCACGGCCGCCCAGCCCCAGAGACAGGCCAGAGACAGTGCAGCCGACTCCGCCATCCTCATCGATCCTGCCCACACCCACCCAGCCCCAGAGGCCTCCCGAGACAGCTAGACCTACGGCCTGAGACAGTAGCTGACTCCAGCGGCGTTCTGGATCCTGGCCCAATCCCTCCCACTGAGTGGGAATTTGCACGAATCACCAGGTATCCCAGATCAGTGAGAGTGTAGAGAGTCTGAGGGAAAGCCTTTGGCATCGTCCCAAGTGCCCTAACCTTATTGCCACCCTGAAGCCCTCCATGTCAGTGACCAGTCTGAAACCTCAGGGCACACTCACCAGCACTTCACTGGATGCCCTGCCCTAAAGACCGCTGAGCGAGTGGGGATTTCCCCGATTCTCTGGGCATTAAAGTTCAGTGAGTGTAGAACTCCAGACCTGCCGTGCCGAGACACATTTCCCAGGGATTACCTGCCCCCCAACTCCCGTGGCTCGGTGGCAGCTCCAGGCACACTGTGCCAGAGAAACATTTTCTGGTGATTACTGGTCCCACCCCACAGCACCAGACCCAGTGCAGGTCGGCCTGGAGTGAGAAGTCCAAGTCTGCCACTCTGGAGGGACATCTCTCATCAATCCTCAGTTCCATGCCACAGACCAAAACCCAGCACAGTCTGGCCTGTGAGTGAGGGCTCCTGGCCCACTGCACTAGAGGGACCTTTCCCAGCCTTCTTGGGTTACGGCCTGTAGACTCAGACCAAGAACAGGCTGGCCGACTCAGTACAACCTACTCAGTGAATAAGATCATCCGCTATACTTCTATGAGCTCAGAAGACCCACCAAAGCCCAGGCCTGCCCACCTGGGGAACGACCTGCCTAACACAGGTGGGATGACCCCGGGAACTAACAGAGGGGAAGCAAAGGAGCTGCAGCAAAAAAAGGAAATGAACACAACAGCTAGATCCAGGGTAGGCATACCTGGAAAATCTCAAAGTTCATACACTGGCACCTGAATCTCATAACAAGCTAAGGTTATAGCTGCACCAAAGCTCTACACCAAAGGTCAAAGGTTAGTGCTATACAAAATTACAAAGAGAAGGGTAAAAATGCAATCCCAGACCTCAAGTCCATCAGGAAGGGCAGAGGACACTAGCTCAGCTGCAACGAATGAAGTAACAGATACAGCAGCAAAGGAACAACAGCAGAAAGCTATAGAGGAAATAAAATGAGAAGTAATTCCACAAATTAAAAAAGAAATATTTGAATACATACTATCTGAAATAAAGAATGAATTTCAGAAACATTGGGTGGAAAAACGATGCTCCCCCAGAACAAGTGCAGACAGCACTCTTCCAGCTGATATATATGAATTAACAGCATCAGAAGCAAATAAACAACAGCAGAAAGATCATGAGGAACTCAAAGCAGAAATAAGTTCTGAAATCAAAAAAGAACATTTTGAAGTCATAGGATCTGAAACACAGAAAAAAGTCCAGAAATATACAGAGGAAATCCAACTTGGAAAAATCTATGCAGAAAAAGTATTAATAACTACCTCTAAAGATGATATGGATAAAAAAATTGAGATCAGCAATTTGATGGATTCCTTCAATGAGTAACGCAGAGAAGAAATGCAACGCATGAAACACAGTCAAAGAGAAATACAAGTAATAAAAATATCAATCACGAGTCTACAAAACCGTCTGAGTGAAAGCGAAGACAGACTTTCAGATCTTGAAGATGCTGGAGCAGCTAGTGATAGCGTGAGAAAGGACCTCCTAAAAATAATGAGAATGCAGGAAAAAATAATCCATCACCTGCAAGATGATGCCAGGATGAACAATGTGAGAATAATTGGTATCAATGAGAATGAAGGAGTCAATACAAATTAAATAAAAAGAATTTGGGGAGGAATAATTGCAGAAAACGTCCCAAATATGAGAAAACAATCCAACATTTAGGTCACCGAAGGGTACAGAGCACCAAATAACCTCAACCCAAGTATGAAGCACACCGAGATATATAACAGTTAAGATCCCAGAAATCCAATGCAAAAATAACATACTGAAAGCTTCTAGAGAGAAGAAGGAGCTCACATTCAAAGGAAAACCCATCAGAATTAGAGCCGACTTCTCTACACAAACAATGAAGGCAAGGAGAGCATGGAGCAGAGTTCATCAAGTCCTACACAAAAACAAATTCCAGCCCAGACTATTATACCCTGCAAAACTCTCTTTCAAGTTTGATGGAGAAGTGAAATACTTCCACGACAAAGAACAACTGAAGAATTTCATGATGACAAAGCTATCCCTTCACAGGCAAATGAAAGATGTTCTAGAGAGGGACCACAATGACCAGAACTCCACGAATGAGAATGGAAGGAACCCACTAAATGGGACAGTCAATTTCACACATGTTACAAAGGAGTAAACAACACCAGGTAAATATCATGACAAACATAAGTCAGCACATTACAGTTATAACCATAAATGTAAATGGACTCAATTCTCCAATTAAGAGAAATAGCCTGTCACAGTGGATTAGGAAACAAAATCCAACAATATGCTGTATACAAGAAACACACTTAAATCAACAGGATATTCATAGGCTCAAAGTCAAAGGATGGAAAACAATACTACATGACCCACCACCTCAGAAAAAAGTAGGAGTAGCAATTCTGTTCTCAGACAGTCTAAACTTCAAACCAAGAATGATCATATGACACAAAGAAGGCCACTATATATTGCTTAGGGGACAAACTCAAGAGCAAGAAGTAACACGCATAAATAAATATGCACCAAACACAGGTGCACCCAACTGTGTAAAACAAACCTTAAGGGATATGCAAAACTTAATGTCTAAGAACACAATCTTTACAGGAGATCTTAACACACCCTTATCTCAAAAAGATAGGTCAACCAGACAAAAAATTAGCCAGGAAGTAGCAGAACTGAACAAGAGCTTGGAACAAATGGACCTGGTGGACATATACAGAGTGTTCCACCCAACCACAGCTGAATACACATTTTTTTCAGCTGCACACGGGTCATTTTCCAAAATAGACCACACACTAGTCCAGAGGTCATGCCTAAGTATATGCAAGAAAATAGAAATTATCCCATGCATACTATCTGACCACAATGCAATGACATTGGAAATAAATGACAAAAGAAACCAGAAAAACCCGCTAAATTCATGGAAACTAAAGAACACCCTATTCAGCAATCAATGGGTCATAGAAGAAATTTAACAAGATTTTCAGCAATATCTACAATTCAATGAAAATTCAAGTACAACTTACCCGAATTTATGGGATGCGATGAAAGCAGTTCTTAGAGGGAAAATAATAGCTATGAACTCACACATTAGGAAAAAAAAGGGAATAAATCACCACTTTAATGTTGCACCTCCAACAACTAGAAAAAGAACAGCAAACAAAACCCAGAGCACAAAGTCGGGAAGAAATCAAAGATTAGAGCAGAAATTATCTCAATTGAGATGAAAAATACAGTTCAAAGAATCCAAAAATCAAAGAGTTGGTTCTTTGAAAAAATGAATAAAGTTGATAATGCTGTTGCTGTCCTCATCAAAAAGAGGCAAAAGAAAATTCAAGTACAAGCGATAAGGAATGAAAAGGGTGAAATCACCACAGACCCAGTGGAAACTCAGAAGAACATCAATTGTTATTTCGAGAATCTTTACACTTCCAGAATAGAAGACACAGAAGAAATGGAAATATTCTTTGAAAGGCACAAATTACCAAAACTGAATCAAGAAAATATAACAACTCTCAATAAGCCAATAACAGCCAACGAAATACAAAACGTAAGAAAAAGCCTGCCGACAAAGAAAAGTCCAGGTCCTGATGGATTCACAGCTGAATTCTACAAACAAATTGATAGAATATATAATCCCCACACTCCACAAACTCTTCCATGAAGTTGAAAAGGAAACATTCCTCCCAAATTCATTTCTGGAGGCAAGTATAATACTGATTCCAAAACCAGGGAAAGATGCAACCAAAAAGGAGAACTACAGGCCAATCTCCCTCATGAACATAGATGCAAAGATACTCAACAAAATCCTGGCAAATGGAATACAGCTAATCATCAAGAATATCATACACCATGACCTGGTAGGATTCATCCCAGGGATTCAAGGATTGTTCAATATTTGAAAATCTATAATTGTAATACACTATATTGATACACTGAAATCTAAAAACCATATGATCATCTCAATTGATGCAGAGAAAGCCTTTGACAAAGTCCAACAGTCATTTATGCTCAAGGTCCTACAGAAAATTGGCATAGATGGCCTCTGTCTTAACTTGATAAAAGCCATCTATGACAAAGCAAAAGCTCATATAATCCTAAATGGGGAAAAACTGAAATCTTTTACTCTTAAAACAGGTACAAGACAAGGATGCCCTCAATCACCCCTCCTATTCAACAAAGTCTTGGAATCCTTAGCAAGAGCCATTAGAAAAGAGGAAGAAATAAAGGGAATAAGAATAGGTAAAGAAGAAGTTAAATTATCACTATTTGTAGACAACATTATACTTTACTTGGAAGACCCCAAAAATTCCACGAAGCAACTACTACAACTGATAGGGAAATTCAGTACCATAGCAGGATACAAAATCAGTGCTCAAAAGTCAATAGCATTCCTCTACACAGATAACAAGCACACTGAAAGGGAAACAATAGAAAAAATATCTTTTACAATAGCACATCGGAAAACGAAATGCCATGGGATTCACTTAACCAAGGAAGTCAAAGATCTTTCCATGGTAAATTACAATACCCTATGAAAAGAGATTATAGAGGATTTCAGAAAATGGAAAGATATTCCATGCTCTTGGATAGGAAGAATGAACATCGTGAAGATGGCCATACTCCCAAAAGTTCTGTACAAGTTTAATGGAATCCCTACCAAACTGCTAGCATACCTCCCAGATATAGAGAAATCAATCCTAAAATTTATTTGGAACCACAAACGACCTAGAATAGCAATGGCAATCTTGGCCAATAAAGACAAGGCAGGAGGTATCACAATTCCTGATTTGAAATTACACTACAAAGCCAGTATGATAAAATCAACCTGGTATTGGCAACAAAATAGACCTGAGGATCAACAGAATAGATTAGAAGTTGGAGAGGCATCTACCAAAACACTCAGCCATCTTATCTTCGACAACAGGGCTAAACAAGCTCACTGGAGAAAAGATAGCCTCTTTAACAAATGGTGGCAGAAACCCTGCCTTTCTGCATGCCGAGAAGTGAAACTTGACCCAGCTCTATCACCATGCACTAAGTTAAAGTCAAAATTGATTAAAGATCTAAACATTAAAACAGAAATACTCAATCCCCTGGAAGAGAAAACAGGAGGAAGCCTTGAAGACATAGGGATAGGCAAAGAGTTCATGAACAAACATATATTCACAAGGGAAGCTCTTGAAAGAATCAACAAATGGGATCAACTCTTCTTAAGGAGGTTCTGCATGTCAAAACAAGTTGTCAACAGAGTGAAAAGACAACCCACAATTTTAGAAAAAATCCTAAATAATAAGCAATCAGACAGAGGACTGCTTTCTAGAATATATAAAGAACTAACATATAACAGGGCCCTCAAATTTCAAGACCCAATTCAGAAATGGGCATCTGAGATGAATATAAAGTTCTCAGAGGATGAAATTAAAGAAGCAAATAAATATATGAAAAAATGTTCCACATCGCTAGTCATCATGAAGTGCAAATAAAAACAACACTGAGATACCATCTCACTCCAGTAAGAATGGCTAACATAAGAAGTTAAGCAACAACAAATGCTGGAGAGGTCGTGGGGAAAACGGAACACTTCTGCACTGCTGGTGGGAATGTAGTCTTGTTCAACCATTTTGGACGTCAGTGTGGAGACTCTTCAAAAGAGTAGGACTAGAAATCCCATTCAAGCCCGCTATCCCACTACTGGGAATTTTCCCAAAGGAACGGAAAACATTGTATCATAGTGGTATTTGTGTACCTATGTTTATAGCAGCACAATGTGTGATAGCAAAATCTTGGAAACAACCAAGAAGTCCATCACATGAGGAATGGTTGAAGAAGATATTGCATTTCGATATAATCGAGTATTACTCAGCTATTAAGAATGATAAGTTTGAAGCATTTATACTGAAGTGGATGCCACTTGAACATATACACATAAGTGAAATAAACCAGACACACATGTGTAAATATTGTACCGTTCCGCTAGTACAACAAGCAAAAAGCAGAAATTCAAAAGGAAACGTACAACAACAACTAAAATCAATTGAGTCTCTTAAGTCAAAGTGAATGGCATATGCTTCAGGATACTAATCAGCTTTTCTTCTGGATGTTTAACATCCTAAGTTCAGAGATCAAAGCTGGAGAAGTAGAAAAGCCACCAGGCCAGCCAACATGTTGGCCCTAGCCTTTGGAGGTCAGCGAAGACTCAGGACATAGGAGAACCTGTACTGCAACATCATGAAACTCAGTTGAACTCCAAATTTTCCGAACAAAGAGATTATGGAGCCATAGAGGAGAGAGATTGAAGTTCTTTTGTGTGCCTGGGGAGAGTAACATGGAGAGAAATCTTTCTCTCAGGCTCTCACGGAGAGCAAACTTGTCAAGCATTGGCCATGATTCATCCACATGGATGACACAGAAAAAGGACCTACAGAATAAGGTACAGAACTACATGATAAACCCTGAGGGGACTTCACTGACCTCACAAGAAACACAAAGTTCATGTGTTGGTATATAACTCTTGCCCTATCTAGGTCTTAACCATCTAGCAGAAAAGTATAAAAATGAAGTATACGTCGCGGGACCATAATATTAAGCTGAGCTGTAAATGGCTATGGTTGACAACTTCTTTGGATAACTCACTATTGTAGTGGACTGCTGGACTGTGTTGGATTGTGTGGTCGAGAGCAAGTAGCTACGTTAGTTGAATGACAACGGAGTGCCCATCTCTGACAGTTGTATACAAAGGAATGGGTATAGAATCGAAGAATCATGATGTGACTGTACAGACAGTACAGTGGGGATAGATAAAGCTGTGCTTCTACATAATCCTATGAGAGGCAAGATTTGCACTAATTGTAATTCAACATGACATTATGTCAGCTTTTAGTACTATGGACAACCACTAGGAAAATAATAAGGTAGAAATTATTAATTATTGAATCTTTGATGTAATTCAGGTATGAAAAATAAGATTTGCAAACAGCTACACTCTCTTTCTTTACTGATAAGAGTCATATGCTATAATAACGTCTGTAAGTATAATATCATGTATGCACTTTCTGTGATACCAAAACATTATGAAAACAGTTTGCAGTGTATTAATTTATCAAATCCATCTTGTCAAGTTATCTTAAAACTGTCTCATTGATATTTGTACTTCAATAAAACAAAAATAAAATTAAATTAAAAAATCAAAAAATATAAAGCAAAAAAAAATACATAAAAGATAAAAAAAATCTACTAACAAAGAAAACCTGAGGTCCTTATAGATTCACAGGTGAATTCTCCATGAAATTTCAAAAAGATCTAATGCCAACTCCATACAAATTCTTCCATAAAATCGAAATCGAAGAAGTTGTCTAAAACACATTCCTGGAGGCAAGTATTCCTCTGATATCAAAATAATAGAAGTACCCCATGAAACAAGAAAACTAGAAACCCAACTCACTCTTGAGCAAGGATTCAAAAATCCTCAATAAAATACTTGCAAACAGTGTGCTACAAATTATCAAGAACATTATACGTCAAGATCAGGTGGGACTCATGCAGTGAAAGCAGGGACAGTTTAATGTACACAAATACATAAGTGTAATATACCATATCAACAGAGACAAAGACACATACCACATGATAATCTAAATAGATGCAGAAAAATTAAATTTGACAGTCATTCATGCCTGATACAAACACTGCAGAAAATTAGAATAGTTGGGCTTTATGTAAAGGAGATAAAAACCATACATAGCAGTTCCACAGCCAACATCACACTAAACAGGCAAAACCTGAAAGCCTTCATGTTATAATAAGGAAAAGGGCAAGCATTCAAAGTGGGCATCTGAGAAGAATTCTTTGGAAATGATGGGATCTAAATGTTTCAAAAATGTGCAAAATCATTGGTCAGTCAAGATATAAAAATTAAGGGGCCTGCCAAATAGCACAGCAGAACAAATATCCCATAAGCAATTGCAGGGGCTGGGGTTTTGACCCTTGGGCTTGCTGTCCTGGGCCCATCCCAGTGCAGCCCCAACCTCTGGGGAACCCTGAGATAGCAACTGAGACTCCGCGTGGTGGTGCAGGCCTTTAATCCCAGCTCTTGAGAGGATATAAACATGGGCAGCACTGAACACACACTAGATCATTTCCTAAAGAAATAGAAAAACAAAAAAGAGATA
The DNA here is from genome assembly GCA_004027165.1 of Ctenomys sociabilis. Classification (NCBI taxonomy): domain Eukaryota; kingdom Metazoa; phylum Chordata; class Mammalia; order Rodentia; family Ctenomyidae; genus Ctenomys; species Ctenomys sociabilis. Next base: position 20,917 of record PVKA01035745.1, read on the forward strand.
AAAATGAAAGCACTGCTTAGATACATTTTTACTCAGAAAGAATGGCTATTATCAAGAAGACAACCATTAACAACTGCTGGAGAAGCAGTGATAAATAAGTAACGGTTCTCGATTTTTGGTGGGAGTACAGTTTAGCACAATTATCATGGGAACCAGCATGCAGATTTCTCAAAAATTTAGGATTGCAGATCCCATTCAAGCCAGAAATTCCCTTCCTAAGTTATCAAAAAAAATGAAATATTCAGACAACAGTGATGTGTGTGCACCCATGTATATAGCAGAACACTTTGTCTTAGCTACATCTCAGAAATTCCCATTGACTGAGGAGTGGATAATAGCAATTTGGTATTTTACATGGCAAAATATTATTCACCTATGAAGAAAGATAAATTCTAGGCTTTTGTAGGTATGTGGATGGAACTTGAGACAATATTGGTAAGTGAAATAAAACAGATCCACATGTATTACCTTTGTATTATCTCACTAGTGTGAGAACATGAAATAGTTAATAAAATCTGAAAGGTCCAGTAGATACTGTGAAAGGCACAAAATGGGTTCAATGGGAAGAAAAAACTGGGAACACAAAAAGCACAAAAGAGAAAGACACTTGGGCATTTATGCAGAATAATTTGCATAATTGCACTCAAGTTTTCTGCTTCTCTTTTGAAAGAAGCAGAAAATGCATACTTGTTTTATATTTACTTTTAAAAATGCATTTCTTATACCTTTTTTCCTGTTGTATTTTTTTTTCTTTTTTACTTTTTAGGCAGAATCTCATGACACAGCTCATCCTGTAGTGACATCCTGTTTTCATCCTTCCTATAGGCCTGTATGACCACACCCAAACTCCATCACCTGCTCAACATGCTCAAGGATAGGGATGGCTTGGGATGTGCTCCAGGAATGGAACACGGGCCCGTGGTTTCCTAAGAAAGTAATTAGCCTTCTGAGCTATCCCCATGGCAATTTCTTTCTTTCTTTTTTATTTTTGATTTATTGAAGTACAAGTATCAATGAGAGAGTTTTAAGATACCTTGACAAGATGGATTGGATAAATTAATATACTGCAAACTGTTTTCATAATGTTTTGGTAGCATAGATGGTGCACACATGATATTATACTCACAGACACCATTATGCTGTATGTCTCTTATCAGTAAATTAAGAGAGTGCAGCTGCCTGTGTATCTTATTTGTTATACCTGAATTACATCAACAATTCAATAATTAATACTTTCTACCTTGCTATCCTCCCAGCGGTTGTTCATAGTACCAGAAGCCCACATAGTATCCTGTTCTACCACCATTAGTGCAAATCTTGCCTCTCATCAAATTATGTAGAAGCATGGCATTATCTATCCCAACTGTACTGTCCATACACACACATCATGACTCTTCATTTCTATACCCCTTCCTTTGCCTACACCTGTCAAACATGGGCACTCCATTGTCTTTCAACTAC
>PVKA01035746.1:0-22362 GCA_004027165.1 Ctenomys sociabilis
TTTCTAGTCCTAGTATCTTCCCCAGAAAACAACTTCAATGCACTTTACCTGAAAAAACACAACACCCTATGTTTGTATGTGAGTGGCAACCACGCCCAGTTAATTCCCTGAAAATTCTTATCAAATATAATTAGTTCTGCTGAGTTCAAATATTTTGAGGAAAGGGCTTGATAACTTCTGTCTTTAAATAATGTCTCCAAATATCTTATTCAGACCATAAAATTTGATAGCTACTCTTCCTATGGTTTGTCAAACTTTCCCTTCCTACTCATTCTTCATATCACTGCAAGAATATCATTTCACAGATATAAACATATCATAAACTTATGTCATTTAAGCTCTTAATTATTGCACATTCCCAAGGAGAAAAAGTTCAAGCTCTATGAAGTGTTATAAAAGGGTTTCCCAAATGTGGAATTTTCCTCCTCTAGGACAGGTGTAGATTATGTGATTTTTCTAATGTGTTGTTTTGTAATTCTGTACATTTAAATATATATTTCTTCCATACCTACCAAGGTTTATTTTTCTTTCAGGTCTGTCTTTGTAGTCTTGCCTGGCTTCCTCTTTACATATTTTCATACCTTTAGAATATGGTCTATGTCATTCATAAGTACAACCAAATCCTCAAATGTAATAACTGCACTTTTCTTAGTGTCATTGTAATGTGTTTGCTGAATGTATGAATAAATGGATGAATGAGGAGAATACTAATAGCTAATACTTATTCAGCTGTTATTGGGATCTACATGTCCATGATTTGACCAAAATTTTCTCCAAACAATTCTTTGGTGTGGTGATAACACATACTATGAAACAGAGGCTTCAAGCAGGCACTTATTCTACTGAGCTTTCTCCCCAGCCCTAAAATCAGCTTTTTAAGTAACAGCAGTAATTACAATTTTTAATTTAAGCTAAGTCTAGTACCAAAATCCATGTTCTTAATCTCTGTGCTTCATTGAGTAAATGTTGGTAAAAAGAAACAAGTAAAATAATTGAAAATTGAAGCAAAATAATCTTCATATAAGAAATAGAAGATTCTGTTAAAGAAAACCTTAAATTAAATATAAGGTCTCAAAATACCACACATTTCTGATTAAAGTTCAAATAAGAGTTAATCCCAAAGATAATGAAATTTCCAAAAGCAAAAGGAAAGAACAACTGTTGTAAAGTTTTTCACTTTTTTTTGGTTTGTGTTTCTATTTCATTTCATATTTTTACTTTATATTTTACTTATAAATATCATTAAAAAACATTGAAGTAAATTTTAATAAATATCATGTAATAGTACACACAAAAAAATTATCAAGAGAATTTTTTCCAGAAATGTTAGTATAGGTCAATATTTTTAAGATCAGTAATTATAATTAATTATCTTAGTATATTTAATGAAAAAATTACATGATAAATAGCTCAAAAGTGTTAGCAATGTTTAATATAAATTATTGACACAAAAAAGAATCATAATACATGTTATCATATTGAAGCACTAGAAGTGAGTTTCATTCTCACTGTGCTCAGAAAAGTGCTACATGAGCACTCTGCCTTGACTTTTCATCAAGTTGAAACATACCTTAGAGATGTAGCCAGAAAGAAAGGAAGAAAGAGAAAGAAAGCAGAGTAAAGGGAAAATGATGAAGTGCAATCATATTTATAATTACACTGAGAAAAAGCTCATCATCCAATAACTTGGATGTATAGTAACTAAAAAGCACTAGTCCCCACATGTGTACATAATAACTGAAAAAAACAGTAAAAATAAAAAGGAAACAACATACAAAATAGCAAAAACGCATACTGATATATTTCTCTAAATGTAGGAACATAATGGTAAAAGTAAAACTCCTGTAAGACCCAACATAAGAATTCAAACAAAGAAAAGATAACTGTTCTTTACAGAAGACTTGATAATGACTTAACACAGTGAAGATATCAATTCTGCCCTATTTGATGGGAGACTATGAGACAAAGGGAAAGGAATAGTGCAGGAGAGCAGAAGTAAGGGTAGTCAGGAGTGTAGACATGATCAAGTATGCTAGATTCCCATATAAAAAGCCTACAGTGAAGCCCAATATACTGGACAATGAATACAAAGTCTTAAAACTTTAAAAGCCTTAACAAACATTTTTTTGGATAATGGGAAAGTCTAAGCATAAACTTCTACTTTAAATAATATTACTATTTTCTTAGGTGTGATCATGGTATTTCTATATTTCCAAAGAGCATACTGTTCCTAGGATATGTTTATTGGCACATGTAAGGGTGAAATACTGTGATGCTGTGTGCTTATTTTCAAATGATTTCTCACAAATGGGCATGTGCACATGTGCGTGTGGTGTGTGTGTAGATTGTACGCAGGTCTTAGTATGAATGAGTTCCAATTGGCCAAATTTTATTTGCAGGATAAAAAGTGAAGCTAATTGAGACAGAGAGAGAGAGAGAGAGAGAGAGAGAGAGAGAGAGAGAGAGAGAGAGAGAGAGAGAAGCGAGTACAAGAAAATGTTAATGAGCCTAAGTGGAAATGGAAGAGCACACATTATACTATGCCTCCGGGTTTCCTTTAGATTCATATGTTTTCAAAATAATAAATATATGGGAGATTGTTTGACAGTCAAAGGGGCTGCCTGGCAAAAACAAGGACCTGGGTTCAATGACCATTTCATGCCACCCCAGAACCCTGGGAGCAGTGGGCTAGCCCCCGAAACCAGATATGATGGCGTACATCTGTAATCCTTGTGCTGGGGAGGCCAAGACAGGAGGATCACTATGAGCCCAAGCTGCATAGCAAGACCCTGTATCAAATAAAATAACAAACAAACAAAGACTTTTTAATATGTATAATAAATATGAAATATTAGAATAAGCATGAAAATGTAAATGAAATATGGAATACTGTATTGCACAGGAGGGAAAACATTTTAGCTATAGCTAGTTGATATTTTTCTGATCTTGTTAGCTTCTTTCATTTAACTTTGTAGCTGTCTAATGTAACAGATGTCTTATCACCAAGTTTTACATCTCTGTTTAACACACACTGTTAAATATAATTCACTGTACTGTTTCATCTTTGTCTCTAATCTATTTATAAGGAAACTATAGTTTATTTCCCTTGGAGAAAAATCCTAAAAACATAAAACTTTTGTGAGACAGAAGACTGGGTAGCAATTCCTTAGTTTACAAAATTGGCTTTTTGGGCTGGGGAGATGGCTCAGTAGAATAAGCTCTTCCCTGGCAAGTGCAAGGGCGTAAGTCCAAACTGGTTCTGCAAAAATAAATGGCTTTTAAAACAAATGGCTTCTTTAGGCAATGAGCTCTTTTAATGCTGTTTGTTTGCTTGTTTTGGGTTTCTATAAATGCTTTTGGTACCAAGGATCATGACCTTGCACTTGATAGCCACTTGCTGTGCCTCTGAACTATATCACCATCTCTTTAATGCTCTTACAGGAGCAATGACAAAGTGTGCTTTTGCCAACTACTAATTCTCCCTGAGAAAAGACAGTATCTCAAAAGGATGCTTGTGGAGAAATACAAATATATTCAATACAATTCATTCTTTCATTAGTTAACTATAATATCAACTTTCCTTTAAAATTTGTTTTCACCCAGATAGCGGTACAAAGTAAACCTATTTTATCTATCTATCTATCTATCTATCTATCTATCTATCTATCTATCTATCCATCTACCTATCTAGTAAACCTATTTTAAACCAAATGTATGGCTGAATTGTTTCTCTGTTCCAAATCTGTACAAGAATCAAAGGTTTGGTGTAAATAAGAAGGGAAGAAAATATTGAACAACCTCTACAGAAATTTTGAGGATTTTCTTTAATCTTGATATCTGTCAGAGTTGTCCGTGTTTATCCAGTCCACGCAGATGCTTAGGATAGATAGTTTTTGGATAGGTGTCTGCACCTAAACTGAGGGTCACTGAAAAAGCCTACTTCTAGCTTTATTGTTTTGTAAGCAATTTACATTCCCAATTTTAGAGCTCCTGGCTTATGAGCCACTTTCCCTTGACTGCTCTGAATGATTGCCTTCCTTCTTTGTGGTGCAATGTGCAGAAAATTCCTGATTATCACAGGGATACTTGCTGTTTTAAAATGTGCCCATTCTTCAAGTCAGTGGCATATTTTGCATTTTCTTCTCTTAACTTTCCAATTTCTCTTCTATAACATTACTTTTTTTTATACCACATAATACTTAAAAAGCCCAAAGGCTATACATTTCAGATAGTGGAAATGTCAATGGGAGGCTAGGTAATAAGACATACCTGATTGTTTAATATATGTTTTATTTCTTGATTTATTTATTAGTATCTAATATTAGACTTATAAAAAGTATGGATGATTAACATGAAGAAAAAATGTTTCTTTAGAAAAATGGTTATTAAACTCCAGAAGCAAAAATTTATGTACTTAAAAAGCATTGTGAAATAATCTTGTATAGTTAAATAATGTCCCATCTATTGTCCTTCAATTGGAAATCTCTGGTATTATTGTTTTCCTCCACTTATGAAAAAATGTCACTTAAGTCTTCTGAAGGAGGATTTTGTGAATTGAGTAAAATTAAAAGTGAAAGCCAAAAAATTCCCCCAAAATAATCTCTGTATCTTGCCTGAATTCCTCACACTCTTCTGCCTGACTCATTTTTATCTTTTATTCATTGTTTTCAAAATGATTGTTAAGTGATCCACAAAATGTATTTTACTGAAATTGTTTTAAACTTGCTTAGAAAATTTGAGAAGATCTTAGTCACAAGATCTAAATAAATGATTTTTATATGTAACAAAAATTGAGTTTGATTCCTAAACTTCACCACCGATTAATTTTATTTGGCTTTTCTCACAAGGAAAGCATTTCCCTTGTACTGGAACCACTTTTCCCAATTTTAAGAAAATGGAGCCAACTCTTCTTAAAAAGTAAAAACTTTTATTTCTTAATCGTATTTATGGGGGAAAAACTTCAAAATATCTTACAATTTATTTTCTTCTTAACTAACTTGAGTTACACTGAAAACAAAATCTTTCAGTACCAACCACTAGACATAAAGTTTTTGTCATTTTCCTATCTAATGGCTTAGCAATCTCTATGTACTTAAGAATCAATATCTAGTAGTATTTTGGCTTGCATCCCGATGCTCCCCCAAAGCTCCTCTGCTCACTGGGGTGCTGTTAGCAGCTGGCTGGACTGGATGGGAAATGGGGTGATACTGGGATCAAGGGGTGTGTGGTACTAAATTAGTCCACAGACTGGAATTAGTGTGGTCTCAAAAGACTGCTGCTCTGAATGGGCTAGAAGGGCAAGGCAGACTGCTTGCTCCTTGCTGCCTCTTGCCTGATCTGCTAAGAACTATTTCTCTTCTTTGACTCCCCTCTGCCTTGGAGCCAGCTGACTACGAACTGAAACTTCTACATACTGTGAGCTAAATCAAAGGAGTTTTTTTGTATTTTAGGGAAGGGTCTATTGGATGTTCAGGGCCTCACCACTAGATCGGACTCATAGAGAAATGTCTGTTTACAGCCTCCCAAGAGCTGGGATTGCAGCATGCCCCAGGAGTGGGGCCAACAGGCAGGCCTGGGGATTGAACCCCCCAGCCCCCACCCTTCTTCTTTCAACTTTGGGTGTTTGATCAGCTATTCTTGTTCTGAAAATCTGTAATATATGTATTGTTGTATGTTACCCTGTTTCTGATCTTTGTTCTTGCTTTTGTTTTTACTCTTCAAAAAAAAATTATAATAAAAAAGAAAAATAAAATATAAAACTTTAGGTGTTAGGTACTATGTCTGAGCCAAGAGAAAAGATGAGTAGTTTCTCTTTATATGATACATTGAAAGATTTGTATCACCTGCCTCATAATTCTGCAGATTTAATGTGTATATATAGTGACATAATATGCAATTAATTCACAGTCAGTATTAAGCCACTCATAATATTTGTAATATTACAGGAAAACCATAGTGGGCATATAGCCATATATCTATATAAACCTTTTTTTCTACTGGAATAAATACACATAAGTAATTTCAAAACATTATTAGTATAGCACCCAAACTCTATGTGAATTTAACACTACAATATGAAATTTATCTAAGTCATATTGGCAAAGGCATTAACTCAGCTGAAAATTAGTTGATTCTCAAGCCTTATTATGTATATTGGAATCAGATTCCCTAGGTGACTATCAGATGCAGAGAAGAAAGGCAGAACTCTTGGGATTTCTGCAAAAGGTATCTAGAAAATAATATTATAGCAAATTGAGAAAAACTAGGACTATATGACAATTGTAGTCAGAACAGCATTAAACATTTACAAGACGGCATAATCTACTGAAATACATTTGTATTTCAGATTTCAGTGCTTGATATCCTGATGGCATGAAATTTATAATAGTAATTAGGTAACTTTATGCTACTTTTTATCTGTTAGCTGACTAACAGATAAAAAGTAGCATAAAGAATAACAGATGTTATTCTTATATCCTCACATTAACAGACCCAAAATTGTTTATCCATAGATACACTTTGCCAGAAAGAAAACTGGAAATAGCAGTATAGAAAGAAACCAAAAAAATAAGGGCATGAAATCTTCAAAAGAAATACATAAAGACATGGTTTAAATGGCACTGAGACAGTACTCTTCAAAGAAAACCCCAACACCAGCTATCTGAAAAGAAAAAATATTGTTATTCATCATACTCAAATATTTAAGGAATTGTATATTTAAGAAATGGTTCCTTACACACCTAGAATTTTGGCTTTCAATGATATTGAGATCTGTTTCTCTAGCTAAATTGTAGTCTCTGAACTAGCTGCACACCTTTCTCTGTGGACAGCAAAAACACCTTAAGGTTGCTCCAGATTTAGAAAGCAGTTGATATGTATAGTCTCATAAGTAAGGAGACCCCTGACCACTATGCCTCCTCTTTAAAGGGAGCTAGCCATCACCGAGCCTGGGTGAGCCCCAAGGGAGGGAAGAGGCCCTGCGCACCCCTCTTCCTCCCCATGCCCCTCTCTCCCCATCATCGAAAGAACCTCCAGCGGGGGAAGCCAGGTGCTTTGCCTGTTGTCTTACACCACAAGAAGGGCAGCCAGTGAGGGAAGTGCCTGGAACTTGGCTACTGGCTCATCTGGAGGAGCCCAGGGTAAACTGACTCTAACAAGGGGAAACACTTGGCATACAAACTCCTCATTGATTATCAGTTCTTTCACATAACTATGGACTTTTCTCTTCTGGTTTAAACAACAAACCTAACAGTTACCACATATTGTCAACTTCTGAATTGTGCTTGCTGCTACCATTATTGCTAATGGTGCTACTGTAGCTAGGATGTCACACCTGTTGCAATCAGTTGCTCTCCCTAGTTTAAAATATTGAGAAGTTCTGGGGTACTAAACTTAGCTACAGCCCTATACCAAAACACTGGGGACCGAGTAAAAAATGTGAACACTTCACTCTCAATTAATGAAGAAGGTAGGCTCTTTAAAAAAACAAACAAACAAACAAACTTTTGTTTAAAGAGTAAAAACAGATAAAAACAAGGATGGAAACAGGGTAACAAAATAATATGTATGTTACAGATTTTCAAAACAAGATAGCTAATTAGCAAGGGTTGTCTATCTTTATCATCAAAACTGGTGCTCAGATTAATAGATGTAGTTATGTAAGATTGAACAAATATGTTAATACTACATCTGGTTTTCAAGAAACATTTTTTCTTGTCTTTTTAAAAAATTTATTGTAAGGAGAGTATAATAATTGATAGAATTTTAGAAACACTACACTGAGAAGACCAAGATGAGAGGTATTCAAGTATGGTTTTTGTGCTACACATTGCTGTCTTCGATGTAGTTGCTTAGGTTGCAGATAGCAGCATTATATAAATGGTCAAATGGAAAATTCTACACATTAGCTGGGTGTGGTGGCACAGGCCTGTAATCCCAGCACTCGGGAGGCTGAGGCAGGAGGATTGTTGTGAGTTCGAGACCAGCTTGAGCTACAAAGTGAGCTTAAGACCAGCCTGAACTGCATAGTGAGACCCTGTCTCAAAAAGACAAAAAAAAAAAAGAAAATTCTACACATTAACTGCTATTTTCCAAAAAATGATGCAAATTATTAGTACAATCATCTCAATTATCCTGTGTATATACTTATGTGTTTTTCACCTTCCTTTTTTCTATCTTCTCTCCTTTCTCTCATCTTCATTGTTTAATCCTTAAGTTCAATTTCTTTCCATTATACTATATCTATTATAACTTTTGGGTTTATTTCTTCTTCCAGGTTCTCACACTAGAGGGATGATAAGGATTTATACAAAGCTGGATTGAATGGGATTTTCAGTCCTAGTTTTTTGAGAAGTCTCCATGCTGACTTCCATAGTGGTTGTACCAGTCTACATTCCTACCAACACTGTAGATCGGTTCCTTTTTCTCCAAAGCCTCTCCAGTATTTGTTATTAGATAATTTCTTTATGATAGCCATTATTTCTGTGGTGAGATTGTACTCAATATTGTTTTAAATTGCATTTATCAAATGACCAATGATGTGGAACATTTTTTCATGTATTTATTTGCCACTTGTATTTTTTTCTCTAAGAAATATGTATTCATCTCAGATGCCCATTTCTGGATTGGGTCTTTAAATTTGGGGGGCCTAATTATTTTTTAGTTCATTTTGTACTCTAGAAAGAGAACTTTTGTCTGAGTGATTATTGGTTAAGGTTTTATCAAAATTTGTGGGTTGTCTTTTCATTCTATTGGTGATTTCTTTTGACATGAAGAAGTTCCTCAATAAGATGAGATTCTAGTTGTTGATTGTTGGAAGTACTTCCTGTGGATTTTGTTTTTTATTAATGAATTGTTTACCTACCCCTATGTCTTCAGGATTTGAAACTGATTTCTCTTCTATGTGATTTAGTGTTCCTGTTTTAATGTTTGTATCTTTACTCCATTTTTACTTTAGTTTAGTGCAGTGGTACACCCAAGTCTAGTTTTAGTTCTTAGCATGTGGAGAGCTGCTTTTTCCAGCATCAGTTTTTAAAGAGGTTATCTTTCTTCCAGCTAACATGTTTGACCCCTTTCTCAAAGATAAGAGGGCTGAGTGTGTTTTTACTTGTATCTGTATCTTCTAATACATCCCATTGATCCTTGGGTCTATTTTTTTTTTTTTTTTTTTTTTTTTTTTTTTTTTTTTTTTTTTTTTTTTTTTTTTTTTTTTTTTTTTTTTTTTTTTTTTGGTAAGTACCATACTGAATTTATCGCAGTAGAATCACAGTATAATTTCAAGTCAGAGATTGCAATCCTTCTTGCCTTACCTTGGTTCCTGAGGATTACCTTTGCTACTTTAGGTCTTCCTCATTCCAAATAAATTTTAAGAAAGTTTTCTCTAGAACTGTGAGGTACGTTGATGGTATTTTATTTTGTAATATAATTTTGAAGACTAAAAACAAGAGCAAGAGAAACAAAAGCAAAGACAGAAGCAGGGTAACATACAACAATACATACATTACAGGTTTTCAAAACAAGGATATCTGGCTAACAGTTATTGATATATTATCTATTTTCATTGTCAAATCTGTTGATCAGATTAACAGATACAGTTATACAAGATGGGACATACGATTGAATATCACCACATGCTTCCAAGAAATCTTAAATTTTTGCTCTTGTCTCTCATTTTCTGTTGTTATTATTATTATTATTGTATTTTTTCCATAATTTTATTGAGAAACAAGTAGCAATGAGACAGTTTCAAATCAAAGTCGTAGGACAGATTCAACAATTAATACATTGCACATTGTTTTCTTAGTGGTTATTTGTTGTACAAGATGCAGACATGATATTCTATTTACAAACACTATTAGAGTAGATCTCTCAATTCATTGAATTAAGAGAATGTAGCAGCATATCTTAACTATTTTGAATATACAGATACAAAATGGTCATTCATTTGTATTCCTTTTTTGTTTACTTTGGTCATTTATATATTATAAGTATGTGAATTCAGTAAAATATTCCAAAATAGTGCAATAGTCCATAATAGTATTAGGTTTTCTGTATGTCTGGCAATGTCAGAAGTTGTTGACTTGAGTCTTTTACACCACAGCATAATACTATGGCTTTACTTCTTATACTTCATTTTCATACTTTTATGCTGGATGGTTAAGACCAAGATAAAGCAAGACCTATGTAACAAGAATTATAGCTTTTTTTAATCTGACGAAAGTCAGTCAAATCCCCTCAGGATTTATCCTGAGACCCTGTACCACAGTTGGTAGATCCTTTACATTGAGATTGCATTAAACGTGCATAACAATTTTTGGAATATGGCCATTTTCACAATATTGTTTTCTCCTATCCAGGAGCAAGGGATATCTTACCATTTTCTGAAATCCTCTTCAATGTCTTTTTTTCAGAGTATTATAATTTTCATTATATATATCTTTTACTTCTTGTGATGATTAATTCCAAAGCATTTCATTTTACTGCATGCTATTGTGAATGGTGTTGTTTTTCTAATTTCTCTCAGCAAGTTTGTTATCTGAGGAATGCTACTGATTTTGGGGTATCTATTTTGTATCTTGCTGTGCTACTAAATTAGTTTATTAATTCTAGGAGCATCTTGGTGGAATGTTTTGGGTCTTCCAAATAGAGAATCATGTCATCTGCAATTAATGATAGCTTGACTTCTTCTTTACCTTCCCTTATTCCTTTTTCTCTCTCTTGTCTAATGGCTCTAGCTAATGATTCTAGACCTACATTGAATAACAGTGGAGATAGAAGACATCCCTGTCTTGTACCTGATTTGACATTGAAAGCTTTCACTTTCTCTCTATTTAGAATTATGTTTATTGTTGGTTTGTCATAGGTGGCTTTTATCAGACTGAGGTATAAGCCACCTATTTCAATGTTCTGTAGGGCTTTGATCATGAATGAGTGCTGGACTTTGACAAAAGCTTTTTCTGCATCTATTGAGATGAGTGTGTGGTTTTTGGTTTGGGCTGTATTGATATAGTATATTACCTGTGTAGATTTGCATATGTTTAACCATCCTTTCAGTTCGTGGGATGAATCTTACCTGTTCATGATATATAACCTTCCTGATGATTTGCTGTATTCTATTTGCCAGTATTTTACTGAAGATTTTTGAATCTATTTTCCTTAGGGTGATTAGTTTGTAATTCTCTTTTTTGGTTGAATCTTTCTCAAGTTTTGTATCAGTATAATACTTGCCTGTAGGAATTATTTTGGGAGTATGGCTTCCTTTTCAATTTGACTGAAGAGTTTGAGGAATATTGGCATTAAATCTTCGCTAAATTTTTTGTAGAATTCAGCTGTGAATCCAGCAGAACCTGGGATTTTCTTTGTTGGTAAGTTTTTTTAAATTATATTTTCAATTTCCTTGGCTAGTATTGAGTTATTCAAAGTTGTTGTATTTCTTGATTTAGTTTTGGTAATTTGTACCTATCTAGGAATCTGTCCCTTTCTTCTGTACCTTTGATTCTGTGAGAATAAAGATTTTCAAAATAGCTATTGCTGATCTTGTGAATTTTCACAGGATCTGTGGCAATTTCACCCTTTTCACTACTTATTCCTTGAATTTGAGTTTTTCCTTTGCACTTTTGATAAGGTTGATGACTGGTTTATGAATTTTATTTAACCTTTCAAAGAACCAGCTTTTTGTTTCATTAATTGTTTGCATTTTTTTCTTTGTCTCAATTGCACTAATGTTTGTTCTGATATTTATATTTTCTCCCACCTTTGGTCTTTGGGCTTTGTTTGCTATTCCTTTTCTAGAAGCTTGAGAAGTAGCACTAGGATATTTATTTGTTCTCATTCTGTTTTTCTAATGTGTGAGTTCATCACTATAAATTTCCCTCTGAGAACTGCTTTCATTGCATCCCACCAATACTGGCAAACTGTGCTTGAATTTTCATTGGATTATAGATATGATTTAATTTCTTCTTTAGTTTCTTTCACCTGCAGCCTATTGGTTGCTGAGGAGGTTACTATTTAATTTCCATATGTTTTGGTAGTGGTGTCTTTTGTCATTCATTTGAAGTTCCATTGCACTGTGGTCAGATAGTGTGCACAGGATAATTTCTGTTTTCTTGCATATCTATGGAGTAGGTATGGTCTATTTTAGAAGATGTCCCATATGCAGCTGAAAAGAAAGTGTTTTCATATGTTGTTGGATGGAACATTCTGTATATGTCCCCTAAGTACATTTGTTCAAATGTCTGGTTCAGTTCTCCTGCCTCTTAACAATTTTTTGTCTGTTTAACCTATCTTTTTGTGATGAGGACATGTTAAAGTCTGCTGTTAATATTGTGATATTGTTTGTTAAAATTTGACATATATTGTTGGTGTTCCCATATTTTTTGCATATATATTTATGCCTGTTATTTTTTATTCTTGAATTTTTCCCCTAACCAGATGTACGGACCTTCTTTATCCCATTTGATTATTCTTGGCTTGAAGTTCAGATTATCTGTGAACAGGATAGCTACCCTTGCTTTTTTATGAGCTCCCTGAACATGTAATATTTTCCATCCTTTGTCTTTCAGATTATGAATTTCTTTATAGGTTACATGTGTTTATTGCATACAGCGTTTTGTTGGTTTTTATTTGTTAATCTACTTTGCCAACCTATTTCTTTTAATTGAGCCCATTTACATTGGTGGTTATAATTCATATGTATTAACTTAAGTTTGTCATGTTATTTTTCTGTCGTTATCTCCCTTCTTTTCTCCTGTGTTTAATTGCTTGCCCTGATTGGTGGGTCCTTTCCCTTGTCATTCTTGAAATTGTGGTCATTTTGATCCCTTTCTAGAATGTCTTTTAGAACTTTGTATAGGGTTGATTTGCTTGTCATGAATTTCTTTTGTTGTTCTTTATCATGGGAGTACTTTGCTTCTCCATTAAACTTGAAACAGAATTTTGCAGGGTAAAACAGTCTGGGCTGGAATTCGTTTTCTTGCAGGACTTAAACTATTTCCTTCCATGCTCTTATTGACTTGATGACATTTAAGAAGAAATTTGCTATTATTTTGATGGGTTTTTCTTTAAATGTGATCTGTATCTTTTCTTCAGTAGCTTTTAGTATGTTCTTCTTGTGTTGAATTTCTGAGAACTTGACTATTATATATCTGGGTGCAGTTTTAATTTGGTTGCTATTATTTGTAGTTCTATATGCCTTGACTATCTCAATGTCAGGTTGTTTTCCCAAATTTGGGAAGTTTTCTACTATTACTTCTGCCCATATTCTTTTTACACCATCTATGTTGCCTACTTCTTTCTCATTGATGCCTACTAGTCCAATGTTGTTCCTCTTTGTATCATCTTGAAACTGTTGAATTATTTCCTGCATCCTAGTTGTTTTAAAAAAGATCTTTTCTTATGTATCTACTAGCTGCAATGGTGTCTGCAAGGTCTGAAAGTCTATTTTCACTTTCAAACAATTTTGTCAACTATTAATGGAGTTTTTAATTTTCTGCATAGCTTTCTGCTTCATACATTTATTTCTTTCCTATATTTCTCATTGAAGTATTCCATCATTTTTCTGTTCTCCTCTTTTATTAGTGTCTTCTCTAGAAGCACTTAGAATACAAACCCATCCAAAATACATTCAGGAGACATCAACATAGAACATGGATATCACACACTTGAAATTTCCTAAATGATGGCAGCTTAACCAAATAAACAACTGCAGATGGCTATGGAGGAAATCATAACAGAACTAATCTCTCAGATAAAAAGAAAAAAATGAGAACCATGATGAAATAATGGCTGAGTATATGTAAAGAAAAAACAGATAAAAAAGAGGTGAGTAGAAAAATGGTGGAAACCTTGAATGAATAACATAAGAAGGAATTAGAATGCATAAAACAGACTCAAAGAGATACCTAGGAAATTAAAAATTCCACTAAACATGGAAAATTGTTTGAAGGAAACTGACAATAGACTTGCAGACCATGAATACAGTAATGAGCTAGTGGCTGTAAAAGGCACGATATCTTCAAAATAATGGGGAACCAGGAAATAACAATTCATAAACTACAATATGATTAAAACAGAAAACCATATAAGACTAATATATGTCAACAAAATAGTGGGAGTCAGCACAAATGACATAAAAATAATCTTTTGGTTATTTTCACAAGTACTAGCAGAAAATTTCCCAAGAATGGGAAAAGAATCAGGCACATAGATAATTGAGGCATATAGAACTTCAATTAGCCACAATCAGAGGAAAGGAAAATAGGATGAGGTAAAGGACAGGAAGGAGCAGAAGATATATTTTGTATGCATGCAGGATGGCTTAGATAATTGTACTGCTGATCTGTGCTGGTCTACAGAGGGAAGCAGATGATGCTTAGTGTTTTATTTCTTTTTAATTTCTTATAATGTTTTAAAACCAATTTTCCATGTTGACATCTAGTAATATGAAGAACTAATTTGAAGACAATATTATGCAATATATCACCATTGTTGAATTCTTATTGTTTGTTTGTGAAGGTCTGTTCCATTGCTAATATAGTTTTTCATATTTTGTATTCTCCTTAGATAATAAACAACAAAGAAAAAATAATGGAAAAATAAGATACATTGCAAAGAATAACTGAAAAAATCATGACCACCAAATGAACTAGTTATACAACAAGTACTGAAAGGTATTTCAGAAAGAGACTAATCCAAGAACAACAGAAAGAACTCACTGGGGCAAGCAATTAAGCAGAGAGAAAAAGTAGGATTACAACAACAAAAATGTAGCATGATAAAGATAAGCAAATATACATGGTATAACTATTAATTTAAATGGTTTCAATTCACCAACCAAAAGAAACAGACTGGTAGAGTAGATTAAGAAATAAAATCCCATAATATTCTGTATACAAGAAACACATTTAACTCAAAAGAAAATTCATAGACTGAAAGTCAAAGGATGGAAAACAATATTCCATGTAATAAGAATCCAAAAAAAGAAGCAAAGATAGCGATTCTGTTGGTAGACATTGTAAATTTCAAACCAAGAATTATAAAAGTGAGATAAAGAAGGTCACTATGTATCTGTTTGGGGAAAGACTTCAAGAAGAAGAGATAACAGCAGACCAAATGTGGAAACATACAACCACATAAACCAAATATTAATAGACATGAAAAAGAAAATAATCAATTGCACAACTATAATAGGAGAATTTAACACCCCATTGTGAGAAAGACATAGATCACCTAGTTTAAAAAAATTAGCAAAAAATTATGAACAAGTGGACTTAGTAAATCTTTAAAGAGTGTTCTGACCAACAGCATTCAAAAACAAATTCTTGGTTGTCCCTGGGATGGTTCCTAAAGGCCACATATTAGCCCATACAACATGTTTACATAAATGAAAGATGACTGAAATTGTCCCATGCATATTATCTGTCATAGGGCAATGAATTTGGAAATTAATTACAAAGGAAATCTCAACAATTCCATAAACACAGGGAAATTAAATAACACATCCTCCTGAACAGCCAGTGGGTCACAGATGAAATTAAAGAAGAAATCAAACGATATCTAAAGTCAAAGAAAAAATTTAAATACAACTTACTGAAACCTAAGGAAAACAAAGAAAGTAGTTACAAGGGAAATTAATAACAGTGAATTCTCACATCAGAAAAACAGTACAACTGCAATTAAACAACCTAATGCTGCACCTCAATCTTTTAGAAAACAAGAGCACATCAAGCACAAAGCCCAAAGAAGGCAGCAAATTATAAAAATCAGAGCAGAAATTAATACAGTTGAGACTGAGAAAAAAACACAAAGAATCAGTGAATGTAAGAGTTGGTTCTTTGAAAGAATAAGTAAAACTGATAAACACCTAGCCAAGCTTACCAAAAAAGGAAAAGAAAAAACCCTCAAATTTATACAATAAGTAATGAAAAGGGTGTTCAGAAGAACATTAATACCTACCACAAAAATTTTTATTTTCATCAAAAGGAAAACAGATTCAATAGACATATTCCTAGAAATGTGAATTGCAAAAGCTGAATGAAGAAGTTATAAAAATTCTGAATAACCCAATACCTTTATACTAAAACCAAAGAAAAACCCAAGCCAAAAAGAGAACTACAGCCCAATCTCACTAATGAACATAGATGAAAAAATCCTCAATAAAATAGTAGCAAACAAAATGCAGCAAATCACCAAGAAGATTATACAACATGACCACATGGGATCATCCCAGGAATCCAGGGTGGTTGAATATATACAGAACAATTACTGTACTACACAATATCAACAGAGCCAAATACAAAAGTCACATGTTCATCTCAATAGGTGCAGAAAAAGACTTCCACAAATCCAACATTCATTAATGACTAAAACCCCGCAGAAAATTGGAATAGAAGGTCTATAACTCAACCTGGTAAAACCCATCTATGACAAACTAACAGCCAACATCAACAGTCCATGCTAAGTGGACAAAAACTGAAAGTTTTCAATGTAAAAGGAACAAGACAAGGATGTCCACTGTCAACCCTCCTGTTCAATATTGTTCTGGAAACATTATCCAAAGCAATTAGATGACAGAGCAATAAAAGCATTAAGAATAGGAAAGAAAAAAATGAAATTGTACATACACAAGATAACTAAGTTAGTTGTACTACTAATTTCTGTTAGTTCATCGAAAGGAATTATGGTTATATTGTATAATCAATTTTATGTGCCTCCATCTGACAAACTGAGCAACTAATTTGAAGATAATATGTAGTACAACAACCATTGTTAATTTTCTATCATCTTGTTTTGAAATTCTGTATAATTTTATTGCTTTGTATTATTGTCTTTTTTTTTTCTTATAGAGCTTTTGAAGTTTAATTTTTAAATGAATAAGCCAATATTCCCAAAAGATTTGCTAATTTTTTTTTCTGCCAGAACTGGGGATTGAACTCAGGCCCTTGTGCTTGCCAGGTAAGCACTTATTCTCCTGAGCCATCTTCCCAGCCCCTAAAGCATTTCTTTTTTTTTCTTTTTTTTTTTTTTTGGCAGAACCGGGGATTGAACCCAGGCCCTTGTGCTTGCCAGGGAAGCACTTATTCCACTGAGCCATCTCCCCAGCCCTGTATTATTGTCTTTAAAATAAAAGAAAAAGAAGTCATTGTAGACATTTTTAAAAAATGAAGAAAAAAAAAAAAAGAACCAGTGCACATACAAAGAATTTTACTTGTATTTGATTGATACTTGTTCCATTGTGGTCTAATTGAGGCATGAAAGCAAAGTGGATTGGGGGAGTTAGTGTGACTAGATTGTATAACACACACCCCAAATAGTTCTCAAGACCCTGTATGGGGCATACTCACTGGTTACCAGAATGTGTGGAATGAATTAGAAGATACAGAAGTCGTCACAGTCTCACTATCATGGCTTCCTTCATAGTAGCCTGCCTCTGTCCCTGAAGGTATATTTTCAGTTTTTGTTTTGTTTTCTTCTTTCAGTCAGTCCAAACTTGCTTTCCAGAGTCAGGTTTTCCTTCATTCTTCACTTTTAATTTTTCCTATCTTAGATAAACTTCTTCAACTTTTCAACTTTTGCTTGTTTTGTTCGTCTTTGTTTGAGAGAGAAAGAACATTAAAATCACCTTTTAAATGAAAGAATATCTATTACCACAATAACTATTCTAGGATTGTGAGGTCATCTGTCCAGATAAGTAAGATGTCTATGCAATGATTTTGCATGATAATGAAAAGACATTGGGCAAGTAAAAACAGCCAGGTGGTTAGAATGGTCTATAGCCAGGCAAGTATACAGAAAGACAGACAGACTCTTGACAGACAGATAGTATTCACACCAGTAAAACAATGCATCTGTATTAAATGACCCAGTCTGATATTAAGCCTGTCTATATACGGAAAATGTATTGTTTCCACATTTTCCTTGGTGGTTCTATATATTTTTCTGTTTATTTGCCTGTATGTATATATGTCAAAGGTCAGTGATGGGTAGTGGTTAGAAACACAGTCATATCTTTGAATCCTCACCAGGAACTAGCTACTTCATGTGGAACAAGTTAATTAGCTACTTTGAGCTTCTCCTTTCATTATTTACTTCAGAAGGAATGTAAAAAATGCAATTGGATAATATATTTACATTGCTTAGTAGAATAACTTATTTACAGAATACTCAGATATATGCTATCAATAATATTGCTACTATATTACCCTTGTATGCATATTTTAGAATGCTTTATAAGTCTGCATTAGGAATTTGTAAATCCAGTTACTACTGGTTAGATGTGAAAGAAGTAAAATTCTGACAGTTGCACCTATGATACTATCATTCAGCATTTGAACTTGGAAACCACCGACATATTTTCCAATGACTGTTAGCCAGACAGAGCCACCCATACACTCATATTGCACATCTCCATAAAATTCGGACAATTCTGTCCTTTGCATGTTGGCCTTTTCTAGTAGCCATGTTTTCAAATATTGCCTGCATAAAATTTTCAGAGCAATGGATGTCTGTTGTAAATAAGAAAAAAATTCTCTTCTACTGCATTTGCTGATGTTCCACAATGAAAGATAAATATAAAGTTTTCTTCATTGTGCAAAGCTCTACTTGCATAAGGAAGGTATAGATTCCGTATGCTGAATGTTCACAATTGCTGGAAAAAGTGTTTTCTTTCAGAAACACATCATTCCACAATTGGATGCATTGAGCCAGTCTATCTTAGAGACATGGCTTCCTTTCAGTAAATAAAATCACATATGTTGATCATGATTATCATAGGAAGGGCTTTTCTGTGCTTTCTTATAGAAAGTCTTGAACTTTAAGACTTAAGTTTCATAACTTTTAAGGAAACAATTTGTGCCAGCAAAGATAGCTTTTCTGGATTTATTTGAATTAGTTACCTATTCCATTTCAATTACTAATGTAGAAAATCTAGGGGCTAATGAGCAGTCTGCTGAATGCTGGCTGAGCAATAAATATAGGTTTCAATATTTGATTGGATAAATTTTTAAAATTTTCACCATTTATCTCAGTAATTTTGCAAAGGATGTTTTACAGCATCTAGATATGGTCAGACATTAAGGTGCTGAAGAATGAGATTGAAAAATAATTTCAGGGCTTTGGTTTCCATGGCAAAGTTGAATTCCTTGCTAGACACCCTACCAGGCAATCCCTAATACAGAATTGAGTAAAGATCAAAAACTGAAGCTAAAACAAAGTGACTCATTTCCTTCTTGTTCTTTGGTGTGTATTCAACATACACTATATGAAATTATATATATATATATATATATATATATATATATATAATATATTTTTAAATTTCTTCTGTTATATATGATTTATATATGATATATAATATCTCTTTTATTGTATATTACATATAATAAAAGAGATTTTAAAAATCAGTATGCTACTTTGCAAAACTCAATGCAAGTAAATGTTAACAGAGGCAAGAAATGGATAGTGATCTGAAAAATATAGTTTTCTAAAATAATCCAAAGTATAACAAGATCAACTTCCCTTTCTGATACAAGAAGACTCTTCATTTATTTAGCCATTATTTAAATCATTCAATGAAGCTTAAAAGTTTCATGAATAAGAAACTGTCTTCTACATCTTCATATAGAATGATTGGTACTAAACGAATATTGTTAAGGTAATTTTAAATTGTATCTTTAAAACATCGTTTTATACTTATTATGATACATAGAAATATAATGTAAAACATTTTATGTTAAAGGAAACAAAGTTGTCAACCTCTCATATTTTCTTTCTTTACAGTTTAATATTTTAAACTTTGTAATTAAGTTTATTGGCAAAATTTAAATGCACATAACGACCACAGGGAATTTGTAGCTATACAAAATACATCTTGATTCCTCTTTTTTCTCATTCCTTTCCCTTTTCTTTAACACTTTTCCCTCCTTGTTGACAAGGGCTTTTCTTCCATTGTTTCCATCCATCCTCATTTTTTGCCTTCT
This sequence comes from Ctenomys sociabilis, assembly GCA_004027165.1. Classification (NCBI taxonomy): domain Eukaryota; kingdom Metazoa; phylum Chordata; class Mammalia; order Rodentia; family Ctenomyidae; genus Ctenomys; species Ctenomys sociabilis. The sequence continues at coordinate 19,974 of PVKA01035746.1, forward strand.
TTCCTTCCTTCTTTCCTTTGCCCCTCTCCCTTTATAATTTCCTCTACTGTTAATTTTTTCTTCCTATTTCTCAATACCTATTATGAACTTTGGTTCTTATTTACACTTTCAGTGTCTCATACTGGAGAAATCATGCAATATTTACATCTACATGTACAATTTATGTCCCTTAAGAATACCGTCTCAACAATGTACTTTCATTTGCATAGAAATGTCTCAAATTGACCGGCCAGAGACAGCGTGGCCGACTCCGCCATCCTGCTCCTTCCCGCCCGCCCCGGCCCAGCCCCTGAAACCCGCCAGAGACAGCGCGGCCGACTCCGCCATCCTCCTCCATCCCGCCCACGCCCGACCATCCAGAGACCAGCCTGAGACAGTGGCTGACTCCAGCGGCCTCCTGGTTCCCGTACCAAGCTTGCCCAGCGAGAGCGAATTTACAGGACTCACCAGGCTTCCCAGATCAGTGAGAAAGTGGTGAGTCTGAGGGAGAGCCTTTGGCTTTCTTCCCACGCGCGCTACGCGGATCCCTGTCCCCAACCCCTCCAAGCTAGTGACTGGCCTGAAACCTCAGGACCGACTCACCAACACCTCCCCGGATCCCCTGACCTAAAGCCCACTGATTGAATGGGAATTTACCCGATTCTCTGGGCATCAAAGGTCAGTGAGTGTAGAACCTCAGGCCCGTCGTGCCTAAGATACATTCCCCAGGGATTAAGCTGCCCGTCACCTCCCAAGGCCTGGTGACAGCTCCAGGCACACTGTGCCAGAGAAACATTTCCACGTGATTACTGGTCCCACCACACAGCCCCAGCCCCAGTGCAGGTCAGCCTGGAGTGAGAACTCCAAGCCTGCCACACTGGAGGGACATTTCTCAGCAATCCACGGTCTCACGCTACGGACAGAAACTCAGCACAGCCTGGCCTATGAGTGAGGGGTCCAGGCCCACTGCACCAGAGGGACCTTTCCCAGCCTTCTTGGGTTAAGGCTTGTAGACCCGGACCCAGCACAAGCTGGCCAGCTCAGTACAGCCTACTCAGTGCACAAGATCATCCACTATCCTTTTGTGAGCCCAGAAAACCCACCAAAGCCCAGGCCCACCCACCTGGGGAACGCCCTGCCTGACACAGGAGGGCTGACCCCAGGAACCAACATAGGGGAACCAAAGGAGCTGCAGAAAAAAGGTACTGAACACAACAGCTAGACCCAGGATAGGCATACCTGGAAAATCTCAAACTTAATAGACTGGCACCCAAATCTCATAACAAGCTAAGGTTATAGCTGCACCAAACTCTACACCAAAGGTCAAAGATCAGTGCTATACAAAATGACAAAGACAAGGGGAAAAATGCAATGCCAGACCTCGAGTCCATCAGGAAAGGCAGAGGACACTAGCTCAGCTGCAACGAATGAAGTACCAGATACAGCAGCAAAGGAACAACAACAGAAAGCTATAGAGGAAATAAAACGAGAAGTAATTCCCCAATTTAAAAAAGAAATATTTGAATACATAGAATCTGAAATAAAGAATGAATTCCAGAAACATTGGGTGGAAAAACGATGCTCACCCAGAACAAGTGCAGAGAGCACTATTCCAACTGATATATATGAATTAACAGCATCCGAAGCAAAAAAACAACAACAGAAAGATCATGAGGAACTCAAAGCAGAAATAAGTTCTGAAATCAAAAAAGAACTTTTTGAAGTCATACGATCTGAAATACTGAAACAAGTCCAGAAATATACAGAGGAAATCCAACTTGGAAGAAACACAGAAGAAAAAGAATTAATAACTACGTTTAAAGAAGACATGGATAAAAAAAATTGAGGAGATCAGAAATATGATGGATTCCTTGAATGAGCAATACAGAAAAGAAATAGAACACACGAAACAGTCAAAGAGATATAGAAGAACTAAAAATAGCAATCACGAGTCTACAAAACCGTCTGAGTGAAAGCGAAGACAGAGTTTCAGATCTTGAAGATGCCAGAGCAGCTAGTGAAAAGGTGAGAAAGATCTTTTAAAAACAACAAGAATGCAGGAAAAAATAATCCATCACCTGCAGGATGACGCCAGAATGAACAATGTGAGAATAATTGGTATCAACGAGAATGAAGGAGTCAATACAAATGACATAAAAAGAATTTGGGAAGAAATAATAGCAGAAAACCTCCCAAATATGAGGAAACAACCCAACATTCAGGTCACCGAAGCATACAGAACACCAAATAACTTCAACCCAAGTAGAAACACACTGAGACATATAATAGTTAAGATCGCAGAAATCCAACACAAAAATAATATACTGAAAGCTGCTAGAGAGAAGAAGGAGCTCACATTCAAAGGAAAACCCATCAGAATTACAGCCGACTTCTCTACACAAACAATGAA
>PVKA01035747.1:0-22380 GCA_004027165.1 Ctenomys sociabilis
CTTTGCTTGGAAGCAACAATAAACAAAGCCAAGGACACCTGTCGATCCCATGCAGGTGTTGGATGGGAGCAAATTTGTCCTGGGGGTGGAGGTGGACACCAAGAAAGAACCATAAAGAGGTAGGGGGATGCAGGTCACCATGCACCTGTGCCACAGTCTTCTCATGCAGCTGGGGCAGGTGAATTCCAGACACCTCCCTTGTGAAGTACCCCAAAGGACCAGTCCAAGTCCTACCTCACAGACCCTAGCAGTAGCATTGTTTGGAAATGGGGATCCGCAGGCAGAATCTTGAGGGAAGCTCTCCAGGGGTCCTTAAAATATGGGAAGAGGCCACAGAGGAGGCAGCAGCTGGAGAGGTAGCTGGAGTAAGACCTGAGGGCCACTGGGAGGCACCCTCAGGCCCCAAGAGGGGCGGTGGATGGGATCTTGGGTTGGCACCCCACGAAGTGCAAACATGGAGTCCTGTGAGCCTGCCCTCTGGAGCAGCTGACCCACTGTGGCCCTCCTCCTGAGCACGGCCCTCCTAACTCTGTTCCCTTCACGTTCTTCATTCACTCCTTGCTCATCTGGCAGGCAGAGATGTGGGTTTTGCAGCTAAGGCTGTCTGGGAAGGAGCTATGTGCTGGGTCATGAGTTCACATTCCAGCTCAGCGCCTAGGAGGACCCCTCCACCCCTACCCCCAGCCCAGCCTGGAAAACCCCTTGCCCTCTTTGAGCCCACGCCCCCTCTATGGTGTTGCTCAGATCCACCACGGGAAGAGCCTGTCTTTTGGGTTTGTGAAAACTGGATAGATGCCAACACAGCAGAGTCACTGCAACCCTGTAGGGTGGGGGACTCAGGACCTATGCACTGGTGCACCTGGCCCGTGCATGCCACCCCATGTTAGCATTTGGATCTAAAATGTTTCCTGGTGCTGGGGGTGGCAGGTGGTATGTGTCTACACTGCCAACACTCCAGTGAATGAGGCAGGAAGGATCAAAAGTCTGAGGCCAGCCTGATCCCCATAGTGAGACTTAGTCTCAAAAAAAAAAAAAAAAAATCAATAAGTAAAATGTCTACCAGAAACTGTAGTGCTCAGAGGTGGGGCTTTGGAAGGGACTGGATCTTGAGGCTCTAATGTCTTCAGTGCACTAATTGATGGGGTCCCAGTTTAATAGCACTATTAAGTGAGAGACTTAGGAGGTAAGGCTGTGGGGAGGAAGGAGGTCAGGCAAGGTTTGGGGGCTACACCCTTCTTCCATGGCTGTGCCTCTCCTCTCTGCTCCCCCAGCATGGGGTGAGGAGCCCCTTGGAACTACAACTTCAATGGGCAGGGCAGGGCTGGCCTCCAGGGCTCTAAGGAAATGAGGCTGGCACCAGTGTACACTGGGAACTCTCCAGGCCTCTCCCAGTCCCAGTGGTCCAGGGATCCTCTGCACCAGTTTGTGGCTCTGTCACTTCCTCCAGGGTCTGCTCACTATGCTTTTTCTCTGAGGACACTGGCCACTGGACTTAGGTCTCCCAGTCCAGTGTGACCTCGCCCAGACTCAACTCTATCTGCCGAGACCCTGTCCTCAAATAAGGCCACATTCCAAGGCTGCAGGTGGTGAGTTTTGGAGAGCACTGTCTTGGGACAACTGGACCCTTCACTGTCCCCTGCTGCCACCTGAGCTTATGTGACCTTAACAGCTTCTTAGTGTTGGGGGGGATAGCTCCTGAGATGCCCATGTAGATGGGCAGGGCCACACACTCAAAACTCCCCATGTGGGAACCTGGCCTGTGTCCTTGGGCCTCACTACCCTATCTAGAATGGGGACACCACTTCTGCCCCTGGAGTCACTGCAGGACTCTGAAGACAAACTGTCAGAGGCCTGCTTTTGGCAGAGCCAATGAGTGGAGAGTTCTTCCAGGGAACTCTGGACTTAGGACAGGCATTCCTGCTGTATCGGAGGTTCACCCTGAGCTTTCTAGAAATAGCAACTTCTGGTTTGTGGTGCTGTGTTCTCATTTTTAAAATTTGGAAAACACTTAAAAGGTCTTTCCTCCCTGTGGCTTGCCTTGGAAGGTGAGCCTGATCTAGAAGGGTTTCCACACAGCTCAAGGAGGCGGAGGCCAGGTGTCCTCTGGACCTCATCTTCAGGATGAGCCACAAGAGTTTGGCCCAGGCTTCCGCTGTGCCAGGTATAAGGGCTTTGGCCCTTAGGACTGAGGACTGATCCCCAAGGCAGTTGGGGCTGAGCCAGGGAGGGCTGGCAGTGAGCAGCACCCATTCCCATACCCCTGTCCAGGCTGAAGCTGAATGTCTGAATCTACAGTCAAGACAACACTGGCCAGCCTGTCCAGAGACTTCACTGATGCTGCAAGCATTATTGAGTTTATTTTGCATCTCACAAAATAAATCAACCAAAAGGAGAATAAAAACATCAAAGCACAATAAAAAGAAAAACTGTTATGAATATCTTCACCAATTTCCCAACATTTCTCTTGAGGAGCCATAAGCACGGCACCCTGAAGACTTCAGGACAGACCCTCCCAAGAAGTGGCCCTGCTCGGCAGAGACAGCAGCAAAGGGCCTACAGTGATTTGCGGGGCAGGAGGCTGAAGGTGGCCAGAGCACTCTGTGTGCCATCTCCGCTGTGCCCTGCAGGTCCAGCGCCACCAGCCCAGTTAACAAGTGTGCTACCACCTTCCCACAGTTGTCTGAGGGGTTTTGCACAGCCCCACCCCATAGCCATTGGTTGTCTGACCCATCCTGAACTGGCTGTGGCTGAGCCTGGATGACCTGCCCTCAGCCAGTCAGGCCTGTGGATCAAATTCACCTGGTTGACCTTGAATGGGCCAGTGTGTCCCTCCCCTCCAGGGCCCCATGGCCACCAATGCCCATTGCCCATTTCCAAGGTCTGGCCATGTCACACACTGGCACCTGAGCCCTGAGAGGCCACAACCAGGAGTGGAGACAGATGCAGCCTGGGGTCTGGCAGCTGAGGAGCGCTAGGTCACCAACTCCACCAAGCATGGGCGGCTGGTTGCCAGCTGCCCCCATCCCTGGCCCCTGCCCATGGCCGGAGTCACAGAACTGGCTCTGCCTATGTTCAGCCATTCAAGGCCAGGGCTTCTGAAAGACTCTCTGTTCCTTCTGGACTGAGGCTGAGGCTCAGGAGCTGGATACACCATGGGCTTCCTGGAGTCATGACATAACCATCAGCAGCGGGTTGCCTGCCAGGCCTGGGTTTGCTACTCCTCTCCCCAGCCTGCGGCCCCAAGCAGGAGCCTGGACGCATCTAGAATCCCTAAGCTGCCTGGGAACCAGGACCTGGCTGTCCTCTTCCTTCCCTATTCCTGGAATTGCTTAGGAATTCCTTGTGGAAATTCAGTCTCAGCCACCTTGGATGGTGCCACCCAGGGCCTGGGGACACCGTGCCTTGTTCAGGAGGCGTCTTCAGGAGATCAGGTGTAAGCTTGGACTTCCAAACGTACAGCAGGTGGATGGAGATATCTGATGTGGGCCTGGGGGTGCCCAGCACCGGTGCAGACTCCCTGACTCTCATGGGTCAATAGATCCCTGCAGCCACTTTGCACTGGCTGTGCTGAGCTGAGGGGCTTGGGAAGAGAGGGCCTGGGGCTGCACATCCAGGCTGCCTCCCATTGCTGCTGGCACTCACTTGGCATCAGTATCTCAGCAATGCTCCCACTTGACCTGTGCAGGGGCCTCAGGCAGGGGTGACCACAGACCAGAATTCAGCTGCTCTCTACTTCTCACCAGCCTGATCCCGAGGCCTCTGGGTCTCTCACTTCTTACAACAGTGAAACCTATACAGATCCAGCACAAAGCCAGACTGGGAGCCTCACGGTTAGCTCCAGCATGGAGTCAGAGGAGGGATGCCTAGGGCTTCTCTGCTGGCTTCCTTCTCATTGATATTTGGTGTTTGGTAGTCAGGGTTCCAAATAACTCACCGGGACAGAAAGCTAGTGCTTCCTTCTCCTTAGGACCCACCAAAGTTCTGCCAGGCCTTTAATGATCTTTTTTCACCAACTTTATTTTTAGAGCAGTTTGGGGACTCCAGAAAGTGGAGCATGCAGCGCAGCAGGTGTCAGAACATCCCCCATTCCCACCCTACCCACTTCCCCACAACGCGTGGTCTGTGGATTTGCATGCTGGGTAAAATGCCTGTGATGTGGTGCCCATCACAGGTCCGTTGGGGGCTCCCCTGCCCTGGAGTCCAGGGCTCCACCAGACCATCCCTCCCCAGTCCAGGCCCCCCACTGCTCTCCCCACAACCTCACTCTCAGAATGGCATGAGTGGGGTTTCAAAGCCTCCTTGGAAAGCTTCACTCCTCAGCAGTAGCAGCTTCTCTGGGCAGTGTGGGTTTTGTTGTTTTATTTCATTTTATGTTTGTATGGCTCAATAGCTCATTTCCTCTTATTACTGAGTGACACTCCAGAATGGATCAGCTTATTTGTCTCTTCACCTGTTAAAAGGCATTGTTGTTAGCAATCATGAATCAATCCATGCATCCACTCTGGGCCCTCTGTAGCCCCAGACTGGGAGTATGTAGGGGGCAATATGACACCCTACATGGTCACACACTCTGTCCTGCCACATGCCCAATGGCATCTGCTACAAGCAGAGACCTATATTCACAGGGCTGGATGGGGGGAGGGGGAGAGTCCCACTCTTGTGTCCCATCAAGAGAGACAGGGAGCCACAGAGAGACACAGAGTCACCCCTGACCTGCTGGGGACACACGATTGAGGACTGAAGGGAGGGCTGGGGCTAGAGATATGAGCAGTGCAGTGACCCAAAGAGGCCCTGGGTCTCTGCCATCAGCTCTTTCTACAAACCCCCAGGGACCTGGGGCCAGATCTGCACTGTGCAGTGGTCTCCATTCTTGAATCCTGTGTGACTGGTGGGGCTGAATCACAGAGATGTGCAGCAATCACATAGCAGAGGACAGGACACCTGGCAGGGACTCGGCAGCAGTGCTGGAGGCAACCACACCGCAGGACTCGGGGTCTTCCCTCTTGGCCTTGAAGAGTGGTCAGGTCTGCTCCCATGGGGCCTTCTTTCAGTCACCTGTAAGCCCCACTCTCATGTCATCTCAGGGAGTTTCTGAACTTTCACAATGCCAGTGGGAGCCAGAGACAAGCATGGTGGCCAAGGCCCCCAGGGGCTCCGATCCAATACAAGTTTATATATGCAAATGAGGCTTCTAGGTCAGCAGAGGCCAACATGACTTCTGGGCCCAGGGGCTTGACTATGTGAACCCCAGAGTTAAGTCTGGATAGAGGGCTCCCAGGGAGTTTAGAGACCACATGGATCAGGAAAAGGACCACTGTCTGCAGCAGAATTCCCTCCAAGGCTCAGTACTGAGCCCTCAGTCCCAGCTCAGGTCTAGCTAGCAGCCTGCTTGCCACCACTACTTAATAAAACTAAAATGCACATAAAAATCTTTTAAAAAGTAAACTTATCTTACCTGCAAGAGCCTACCACCCACCCTAGCTTCTGTGAGGGTGGAGGGAACAGGTACCAGTGACCTCCCTAAGGAAGGGTGACCCTGCCCCCCGCAGTGGGAGCATCACTGGAAGAAACAGCTCCTCCAGGCTGTTCATAGCCCCCAGATCCCTCCCTGCTGCCCATCCTGTGTCTGCTGGACCTGAGTTACCCCTGTCTCACCTCTGCTGAATTGTGGTCAAAGAGAGCTGAGTTACAGGTCTGACCTGCAGTTATCCAGGATGCTGAATGCCAGCTGCCAGTGCTGCAGTTTGGGTGACTGAACCCATCTGCTACCCTGCAGCCATGGAAACTAGGTCCCGGCCACTTAGCCCTTCTTGGGCTTTTCCAAGGGCACTGCTGATTTCCTTGAACTTTACAGTCCTGAGTTTCAGCTGGGCAGATAGGCCAAGGAATACTGAGAAGTAATTTAAAACCACAGTTGCTTTTGATTCTCCCCATATAAAGTTAGAAGGGTGGTTCTTCATGTTCTCCACAAATACATAGTCTGTCACTGCTTTGCAGTGGAGGAGCTCAGCATCCCTGTCCCTGTTCCTGTTCCTGCCCCTCTCCTCATCCCCATGTAAGGCTGATGTCAAAGCCAGCACAGCCCCTACCCTACAGCCCTGAGACCATAGGCACCCAGTGGGTCCTCACATCCAAAACCGCCTTGGAGAACATCAGGAGGCATGGTGCCTTCCTGTGAGAATCATGTGAAGATGATAGGGGGAGAGAAGAAGAGAAATTGAGGGCCAGCAAGATAGCTCAGTGATCTAAAGTGCCTGCTTAGACAAAGTTAGGCAAGAACAGGACCATGGTTTGATCCCCCACACCACATGCTGCTCCAGCCCTGCTCCCAGGATGGGCTGAGCTGGCCACAAAAGAGAGAGAGAGAGAGAGAGAGAGAGAGAGAGAGAGAGAGAGAGAGAGAGAGAGAGAGAGAGAGAGAGAGAGAAACTGAAAAGGGCAAGTGTGAGGATAGTGGGAGGACACCACCAGGACCTGCCTTGCTAGAAGGTGGAAGTCTATTTTCGTGGGCACACGACCTTGGCCACAGCATGCATTCCATGCCTGGCACTGCCAAGATGCTGGGAAAACCACAGGAAGCCACAGTGTGTTGGCCAAGAGGGCCAGGAAGCTAGGGCGCCCCAGGGCTGGAATGGGGACATGGGCAGGGGAGGGGAAGTCGCTCCTAGAAAGGTGGCTCTGGGGACATCTTGTGAAGTCAGGGTGAAGTTGCAGGCAATGTGATGGCAAGCTCTGGCCTCTCCACCCAGCCCTCCTGATACCAGGGACCTAGGACGTGCTAGGCCACAGCCTCTCCTGAGGTGAGGCCTCGCAGCAGCCTGTGGCTGAGGCACGAGTAGACTGCATGATTCCCAGGACCTGCCTGCCCAAGGTTCTCATGGAGGCAAGTTCTACTGTCATCCCAGGAAATGTTGCTTTGGGTGAGACGGCAAGCCCAGACTTGGGGACCCTGGCATCACAGGGCCAGCTCAGCTTTTATCCAGGCCTTAGTTACTACTGGGGACCAGATACTGGGCCAGACACAAGAGCCTGGTTTGGTGACTGATGGTCATCACAGCACACAGAACAGATGGGATGTTGCAGGTGGCTGCAGAGCAGGGACAGTGGCTAAAGGCTGAGTTCCCCACCATATCCTGCTGGGGTACCCAGTGGCTGGGGACAGATTTGCTTTGGGAAGGATATGAAGACAAGGAGTGGCCTCAGCTGCTGAGGGGCTGAGCTGAGAGGCCTGAGGACCAAGGTGTCTGGGGAAGTGTCATGTGGGAAGCCAGACACAGACTGATCTGTCACCACTGGCAGACAGGAGAGGCACAAGGGCTTTGCAGTGTTTGGGATCTGGAAAGAAGGGTAAAGTTGCTAGGAAACTCCAGCCTATGGTGGGCAGTGGGGGCCCCCCCTGTGACCCCCAGTGGCCCCTACCCGCCAGGTCTTCCACAGCCAAACTCAGGTATGGGTGAGGCCAGGAACCCTGCTGGGCCTGGTTCCACCAATAGGCCCTGTTCCCATCCAGCCCACAGGAGCGTTGGAGACCTGGTTCCCCAGCTGCACCTCTCATTGGCTCTGCTCACACCTGACCCATCCCTGCCAATGGCACCTAGGTGGACCTGAAGCCAAGAGTCCCCATCACCAGTCACATCCCAGGCTGAGAGTGATACCTGAGGTGAGAATGGATTCACGTGAAGCCAAGTCCCAGTCTTCTCCTCTGCCTAGACCCTCAGATGCTATTGTGCCAAGTCTAGATTGTCTGTCTCAAAAAGGCTACTCAGTGCTAGGGACACTCGTGTTCTGAAAGGCCATCAAGTTTCTCACCTACAAGTCAAGCGCCAAGTTGATCCAAGCTCTGGACTAAGCCAGGGACACCTTTTACTCCTGCCATTTGGAGTTTGTTCTGAGGGGCCAGGAGGGTGTGATGGTGGGGACAGCAGGGCCACTTGTCTGTCACCATCCTTGAGTCTAACACCCAGCACCCAGGATACTCCAGAGGCTCACATGTTCTGCCCACATAGGCAGGCTCTGTCACAGCTGCAGGTGCCCCAGGTCATATACTTCTGCTCACAGAAGTCTAGCTCCCTAGATCCCATGTGTCCCTTTCCTCTGAGCCCTGATGCCCCAATCAGTGCTTCCCAGGGCATATGGCAGGAGAGTGGTTCACTGCACTATCAGGTGGCTTCTGAGCCCCATGTGACATTTCAAATATAGAGCAATGTAGAGGTGATGGAACCCAGCTCTCCGCAGTGAGAGGGGGGTCACATCCCCAGTTAGTATGGCATCTGTCCTGGTTAGGACAGCAGGAGGGGAGCAGGGGTGGGCAACCCACTGAAGGGCTGGGATGAGTGGACACGGGAAGAAAAGGCATGCATGGAGGCTTAGGCTCCATGACACATGCTGCAGATGGGGCTGAATCTGCAGAGCTTGGTTCTTCTTGTCCTGGCCCAGGTGTGGTCAGGCCAGCACCTCCTGCCATGTCCTATGTCCTGAGCCAGGAGTGAGGACTTGGCCCCTGGGTTCAGGCCCACCTCAGTCACCTCTTCTGACATCCTGTCTGCACACATGGTCACTGCCCGAGGACACCAGCCAGCCAACTCAGCAAGTGGGTGAGGGTCACCAACCAGGATGCCAGCTGCTACCCAAGAGCATGAGGAGTCTATCCAGGCTGGCACCCCATCTGCAGTGGTGTTTATATAGCCTATCATGAAGGAAAAACCCAGGGCAATTATTCACCCTGTCCTTCAGCTGCCAAGGGAACTGGTTGAGAAATCATGAGTCAAGTAAAACCCACTGTGGAATGAGCAAAAACAAAAGGAACAAAACCCTTTTGACTTGGCTGCCTGCTCTGTAGGAAGCACTGCCAGCCGGCAGGGTGTTTACCAGCCTGGCTGCCCTATGCTCACACACCAGCCTGTTGTCCACATCCTGCCCCATCACTGGGGCTTGAGCCAACTGCCAGACGCAGTGTGAGTGTCAGGGGTGGCTCGTGCTCAGGCCGAGCAGTGCATTGTGCTCATGGCTGGAGGCTCTCGTCTATGCCTGACTGCTGAGCACCCTCACTAACGGGCTGGACCTCCTAGGGAAATGGTGTGTCTGCACCAGAGCTCTTGGGGAGACTTATCCACACTGACTCAGGCCCACCTGGCTGACTTCATATGACCTCAGTTTCTCTTTGGACACCCTGTTTCCTGCAATGCCTTTCAGTCCCTGCTTGCCAGTGGCTTCTGCCCTGGGTTGGGATGCAAGATGTCTGCAGCCTCTTCTAGACATTTCCTCAAGCCCTCCAAGCACAGTGAGTGCCTGCCAGATATGTTCACACCTTGTACTGGTCCCCTGCTCTACTAATAATGGGCTGATGGGCCTCCCCAGAACTATAGGAGAAAGACACCCCCAAAGTCTGTGTTCCCAGGGCAGCCACAGGGCTGGAGCAGCTCCTTCAAATCCAGGTCCCCAGGGCAGATGTGAAGAATGGCCCAATGTGGGTGGTTGGATGGGTGGTGAGTGGAAAGATGGAGAGATGGATGAATGGATGGATGGATGAACAGATCTCAGGAGAAATGGAGAGCTGGGTGTAATGATGGGTAGATGAATAGGTGGATAGATGGACGCATGGATGGCTCATTTCCACACTCTTGGAAAGCATGAACCCTAATGGTCCCCAGGAGCCTGGGAATTTACCATCAATGATGAGAAGAAATCTACCACATGAAACTCCAGGAAAGGTCAGGAGCTGATCAAAGACTACCGTGCTCTTCTGCACAGGACTCCAAGCACCCTTGGCACAGTGGGGGCAAAGGCATTTGGTCTGACACCACTGGCTTTCGAAATGGAAGGTGATTTCCGAGGAGACTGTGCTTCCTGCCGAAGCTTTGTCAAGGACCAGCAGAGGCAGATGTGTGTGCTCTGCACTATGAGAAACCCAGGGCAGACACCGTGGGAACTTCAGAGTGATGGGGGCACAAACTGCTTCTCACGGCTGCTGCGTGTTGGAGTCTGGCTCCAGAACAGTGGGTGAGAGGATGTGTCAGCTCCTGGAGTGGCCTCCAGGAATGTGTTCTCCAGCACCTCAGAGCACACTGCTGTCACCTCCCAGTGAGTCCCTGGTGCAGGTCAGCCACCCTTCAGAGATCAAAGGCTGCTGCCCTCTTCCCAAATGCGTCACCACGGACAGCCCCCGCCTCCCCCTCCACAAGCCCACATAAGTCACCCAAGCAAGGGACTCTTGTCCCCACTGTCTCCCCAGCTTCACAGTGTGAGTCAGACTCTGGCCTAGCTCTGACCATTTCCCAGTGGCACGGCAGGCTGCTGTTTACCCTGGATCTAGCTCTGCGAGTCCTCTTGGGCCAAGCCTCCTAAGCACAGCGCAGCAGGGAGGGCTCCAGTGTCAGTGCAGCCTGGGAGCCCCGCAGTGCCTGCCCTCCAGTGTGGTGGGCTTGACTCACCCGGCAGGAGCTGGTGGGTCAGGCAGAGGTCATTGAGCACAGAATCTCTGGTTCTCAAAGGGCACCCCCAATAGCCTAACCCTGGGCCTATTCTATTCTCACCTCCATCCAAGGAGAGGTGCCGTCCCAGAGCAGGCTCAGTGAAGTGAGCTCACTTACTCACCATTCATTCATTCATTCATTCATTCATTCATTCATTCATTCATTCATTCAGTGTGTGTCCTTGAGGAAATCACCCTGGGAGACTGGGAGCATCTGTGTTCACCATGCTCTGGGCTAAAGGCCAGGAGGCAGCTGCAGGATCCAGCTCAGGACATGGCATTGTAGCACTCAGCTGGGACCCATAGCACAGTCTCTTCAAAACCTGAAGACCATCAAGTCTGTATAATAACAGTGCAGTGATGACACTGGCAGTGGTTGTAAGTGTGACAAAAACAGGTGACATTTCAGAACCTATGAGCAGAGATGAGTGAGTAGACAACCTTTCTCCTGTCAACCTAGGCACACTCAATACCCTCCTTACAGCCCATTATCCACAAGCTGTCCTCCAACAGCAGGCAGTGGTGGCAGCTGGGGATGGCCTGCCTGTGTGGGCACCCATCTCTTTGGCTCAGCTGGAACTGGGTGGAGGACATGGATCTATCTGCCTTTGTCTCTCTCCTAGGGAGAGAAGCCATGACACACAGCAAGGAATCAGGGCCAAAGTGCTGTGGTCCCACCCTGTGGGCCATGCAGGCTTACAAGTGGGGAGTCCCATGTCCCCAGCACAGACTCCAGACAACCTGGAGAATGAAGGAGTCTGTGGCCTGAATGGTGGGGCCCCTCCCTGGTCCCCTTTCCCACAGGAAGCTGTGCAGCAAGAGGAAGCAGAGGCTTCTCCAAAGAACCCATGAAACAAAACTGCCATTGTCCCCACTCCAGCACCTTAAGGAAAAACAACAGATTTTTCCACTTTGGGCCTTTATAGCTCCAGACCCTCTGCATGTCCCCTCCCCACTCAGGCAGCTGGAGTATTTGCATGCAGAGACAAGTGACAGCATCCAGGGCTCACACACCCATGACCTCAGGATCCATGACCCTGAGGATCCTGTGACCCCAAGATCCCTGTACCCCCTGACCACCAGGGCCAATTCCAGCTTGACTCCCCTTGCTCACACACAGTCTCTGTGGCCCCAGCAGCCCTGTCCTAGCCCCCAGGCCCCTCAGGGCATACGCAGGTCCACAGCCTGAGCCTGAAAGGCTCTGAGGCTCCTAGGCTGCCTTGTTGATCACCCAAGGACACAGGACACAGGCAGAGCAGTTGGACCACAGAAGGGACGGGGCCAGGAGCCCCCCCTGTAGAGACCAGGTGTGGGCTCAGGCAACGTGGACTGTCCTCACAGCTTTCTCATAAAACGAAACCTCCTAAAAGTAACAGTTTTTAAGATTAAGAGGCATTTGGTAAGAGAAATGCCACTATCTGCAGGAAGTCCAGATTGGCCCAGTGGCTGCTTGCTTTGTGTGTGGCCACTAGGCAAGGATCCAGCTCTCTGGGACTGCAGGTCTAGGGAAGAAGAGTGAGGGCACCAGAAAGGTTGTCCCATGAGCTGCACTCACCAACCAGTGAGCGTACACCTGTACAACCCTCTGAGCCTTCCCAAGTGCCAAAGCACTGAGCCACCCCCACAGTGGCCATGGGGCTTAGCACCAACCTGATGCCAGCTTTGCCTCTTCTCCCGTCAGGAGCCAGGGCAGCAATGTGAATGGAGCCGGTTGGCCTCAGAGATGCTCACCCGCCTGCAGTTTCTTACTCTGCCTATGCTATGCAACTGAACCCCTGTCCATAGTCATTCATATCAGGCCCCCCAGGGGAGGTTGTGCAAGTATGCATGACCCCCAGCAGTATTCACCCTGGATCTCCAGGCATATTGCTTTTTTTTTTTTTTTTTGCATTAACTTGTATGCATCAGCATCATTCTTTGTAACATAAACTTCTCACGGTTTGGCACATGCATGGGCTGTGTCTCCAGCCCCAGGAAGGACATCATCCTCCATTTCTCCTGTACAAATCTTCTGTAATCACACCCTCTCCTGTCCCAACCTCTGAGTCACTGATCCGGTCTCCATCTTTAGCATTCCCCCTTTGTACAGGCACATGAATGGAATCATGTGGTGTGGGGCCTGTGGGCCTAGCTCCCTTCACTCAGGACGGTGCACTTCAGGTTCTTGCACTGCTCTGGCCATCGTCACTGCCTCTGTCTCTAGTGTTGTACAGTGCAGACCAGGAAGGCCCTCTGCAGCCTCCAACAGCCTCCGCAGCCTCTGAACAAGGCTGCTGTATGCACCCACACACAAGTTTTTGTGTAAACATAAAATTTTGCTTCACTCGAGTAAATGCTTGGGAATGAACTGGGTCCTGGGGTAAAAGCACATTTAGTTTCGTAGAAAATTATCTCTCTGTTTCCTGAGGGGCTCAGCATTCTGCACTCCCCTGGGCATGAGCTTTCCATACTACAAACTCAGGTCTCCAAGGCTTTGCGTGTTCCTGTGGGCTGGTAGTGGCATCTCACCGACTTCCCCACATGTCCTCCCAAGGAGCTATGCTGCAGAGCATCCTGTCACTTGTATGTCTGCCATTTCAGATCCTTGAAAAACTGCCTATTTGCACTTTTGCCCATCTTAAATTTTCTTATTGCCACACTTTAAGACTTTCTATATTTTAGATATAAACATGTATCAGAAGTTTGCAAATGTTTCCTCCTAGACCATAGCTAATCTTTTACAGAGAAAGTGTTTAGACTTTTTATAAAACCTAGCATCACTTGTCTGTTTCCTGGACTATACTTCTGTTGTCATGGTACCCAGCTCCCATGAGCTCCTGAGTCATCCCAAGTGCACCCTGATTTCATGGCACAAGGTGATCTAGGTTACTGTGTTCTTTTCCTGCCCAGCCCTGGAGTCCACTGCTCTTCCTGACCTGACTTAGGCACATGTGCCAGCTTCACTGTTTCCAACAATAGAAGTCACAGGACTGACAAACCCTTCATTGCTGGAGCCAGGCCCTGGCTGCGTGGGCAAGGGTGGCAACCACGTGTCTCACCTCCCAATGTGGCTCTGTGTATGACAGTGTGGTCAACTAGACATCCTGTTTCCTTTTTGGTGTGTCTTTATACTGGGAAAAGTTTTAAAATATAGAACCAATTCTGCTCTTCCAATCTGCAGCTCCATTCTTAGAACAAAGGACACTTTGTCCGTGGTGGCTTTGTGGAAGGCTTACGAGGATGCCTGTGGTCCTCTCATCACTGTGTGGAGCCCGAGGTCTTCCTTACATGGACCCCATTGACACTCATGGGAGCTGCTCCAGCTGGCCAAGCCCTAAAGACGGAGCACAAGTGAGGAGCCTCGAGAGCCCTCCAGGTTCTCCCTCTACATCTGGAGCCAGAAAAATGGCGCACGTATACTCCCATGGCCACAGCACCTAGAAAAGATTCATCAGTGGGCAGCTTGATTCTACTCACTGCTTTGTCCCCTGATGATGGTCACAACAACTATAGATGACCCGGGGAGGAGCCACAACCCTTGGAAGGGCCGGGCTCCTCACAATTGCATTCCAGGAACCTGGCCATAGGCCCCTCACATCTTAAGCATAGAACATCCCCAGGAGAGGGGAGGAGGTGCCATCTCTTCGCAGCACTTCAGGCTGGAGCTCACTGAGGGCTAGTGAAGCTACAGAAACTGTCAACTGGGCAGTCCCAGGCTAGTGATGGTGTGGAGGGCACCAGTCTCCTGGTTCCACCCTCTCAATAAAGCTGAGAGGAAGGCACATACCCTAAAGAAACAGCACACTTGCTCCCAGGACAGGCATCTCTGTCACTCATTTCTCTGGCTCTCTGAAAGGCTTGGGACCCTGTGTGGGGAAGAAAGTATCTTGACTATTGTTTCCTCTTCCTATTTTGGTCACTCACAAAAGGACAAAGAAGTCACAGAGGACAAAGGACCCAAAAAGATGTGCTGGCTCAAAGGTCCACAGAAAGTGCAGGGTCCTCGGAAGGCAGAGAAGAGGTGGCCAGAGATGGTGCGGGAGGACCCATGAATATGGTGTCATCCTGCTTTTGAGGTCTTGAAAGTGAGCCTCAAGACTCCTCTGTACAGGGCACCTTGGAAGGTATCAGGGGTTCACAGGCTGCTAGAGGGCACCCTCTGGATGCTGTGCCACAGCATAGGACACACGAAACAGAGAAACTCCCAGCGGCATGGGGTAAGAACAAGGACTTGAGCAGAACAAGTACCAAAGGTATCCGGGCAGGTGTGCAGCACTAGGAATACTAAGTATTCAGGAAACACCCAGCACACAGGTGGGTGCCAGAGATGGATGGATGAGGCCAAGTGTGCTTAGAGAAGCACCATCAAGAGGGCCTCTAACCCATGGAGTCCATTGTGCCCCGGGCCACACTGCTGTCTTCTGGGACCAGCAACATGGGCATCTCTCAAGTGCTTCAGCCTCATACATGTATGTGATTTTCAGACCCTACCGGAAGCTGACAGAGGAGGCTGCACACAGGTGGCCTGGCCAGCAGACAAGCCCGCCCCAAGTGGACACGTCAGCTGCAACCCGGATCCCGGAGGTAGGAGCAGCCTTCTCTTCTGGGATTCAATCTGGCATCCTCTCTTGCCTGTTTCACTTGTTTATTGTCACAGGTTTGATTGTGCAGTGCTAGTGCGTGAGTTGATAATGTGGCACACCAAGGTACCAGTCAGAGCTGCCCCCACATTGATTGTTCAGCATGGTGTGAGGACAGTGTGTGAGCAGGGCAGCGCTGCACCGCATTGCTGATGGGTCAGTGCGTGCTGCACCAGACTCATCAGTGAGCCAGGTAGTGCCCTGCTGCCTTTGTTAATGGGTCAGAGTCACGTCAGCTTGTGACTTAGTACAGAGCTGACATCAGTGCTTGGTGTGGGAAAGTCTCAGCTGTGGAGACACAACCCAGCGTGGGGTGAAAACGGGCAGGACAGTGTCTTCAGACCCACTCAGGGCATTGCTGACTGAGGCAGGCAGGAAGCAGCCCATCTGAGGCTCAGCTTACAGGTGGGGTCAAAAGCGGCCCCCATGCGAGTGGCCCTACCGAAAAACAATGTTCAGGCTGAGAGTGGGAGCAGGTGTCAGATGGTGGCACCTGGAACTGTGCTGAGGGACCCAGGCCACATGTGGGGATGCTCACAGTGCTCACAGTGCTTGCTCCTGGAAAGGGGGCCTCTCTTCAGGCATCTGTCCTGCTGACCATGCAGAGAGGCCATCACGCAGTATGCAGATGGGAATGCAAGTAAGAGGTAGGACCGTCAGTAGTGTGCTGGCACACTCCTTCTACAGCCTCCTCAGCTGCCACATTAGAGGCAAACACAGAGCCCCTCATCTGGCTATCAGGGACTATGCCCATGATGGGACAGGTGCCACAGGAAAGAGCCACACTGCATGGGCCTAAACACATTTACCCTTCACAGCGCACCCCAGACAGGAGAACAAGAATTTCTAGCTCCTTCCCCCATGGACTGGTCACATGCAGCCTTTCACATCTTTAATAACTGCACTCCTGGAAGGCAGTTTCCTGGATAGGATATCCTGGGAGGGCACAGTCCCAGGGCCACAGAATCCCACACTTAAGGGGTGCAGGAGGACCCCAGTAACTCCTCCAGGCAGGCAGTCTGCTCAGCATCCTGCAGTAGCCAGCCAGGAAGGCGAATCAGTTAGATCAGTGCTGCACCCAGCTGTGATGATTGGTTTGGGGTAGACAGGTGGCAAAATTTACTGGGAAGGGGTACACAGGGTGAGAATAATCTCTGTCCTGGAAGGGGACACATCACCAGGGACATCTCTGAGCACCCTTCTTGATGTGGCCTGGACCCTGGCTCCATGCAGGGAGGGGTACTAAATGCCTCAGTCTCCATCTAGGCAGTCACTTAGCCCTGGTGCCTGTGTCAAATGAAAAAGCAGCTTGGAGGGTCCTCAAGATGCCCCTCTCATCAAAGCCACCACTGCCCTGGCAGGAGCCACTTCCTGTCCAGCGAGCTAGGCTCAAAGTGATTTGGTCTGGGACCCAGACCTGGGCTCATGACCTTGTGGTCGACTTTGGGGGCAATGGCCTCAAGATTCAGTTCCTACCCTCTCCAGCATCAGCCCCATTTCACCACAGCATGTAGGGATAGCAGTGCTCTTGTCCCCGGCTACCTACAGCCATAGCATAGGAGACCCAATGAACTGAGACTGATGCCCACTCCCGCATCTGGTAGAGGCACCTGTAAGGGGTGGGAACTTTGTGTCTCAGATGCCAGGACCTACCACCACCGAGAGCTATGGCACAGCTCCCTGGAGCTCACTCATCCCCTAAGCCCCACTGCACAGCTTCCCTGGACACCCCATACTTCACCCCCTTCTCTCTGTGAGAAGGCCAAGAATTTATGCCCCATGGCCATCCTCTGGCTACTAATCTGAGCGATGTGCTAGCCAGAGAGGACACAGCTATCCTCACTCGCCTGAATCTTCACCTGGCCTGAGCCTATGCCAGGCCTCTATCAAGGCCAACACAGGGCACTGTGGGCATCTGTGATGAAGAGAAGCTGTCATTCCACTGGAGGGGACCGGTCCCAAAACCCAGGTGCATGTTGACAGCTCTAGAGGAGTGGAGATGCTAGGTGCCCAGCTCCGCACAGCATGCCTAGGACAGGACAGGCATACCTGGCCCCTCCCCACCAGGCCCCTCCATCCTCTCTATCCTGTTCCTTGTGTCTTATTTCTGTGTTCTTTTGCATTTAACCTTTGCATCTTATGGCACTATGTCAGGTCAGGTAATGTCCCCTCTGACCCACAGATCCTAGAGCCTGAGCTCTAGGGACCTGAAAAGGAGGGAGAAGTGGCTTGAGGGTCCTGATGTTCAGAGATCCACTACTCCCACCAGGAGCCACTGCAGCTCCAGGAGCTGTAGGTGGCCATCATTAGCCTCTCTGTGTTCTTCACTCAACAAGTGGTGGCAAAGCCGTATCACTGTTCGATTTGCTAGCACCTTCATGAGCGCATGCTGCTGAAATCATCCACTGGGTCATAGAGCTTGCTTTGAGTGGTAGCATCACTTCAGATCAACCCCCACTCCCTGGCACTTTCTGTCACTTGCAGTGATGGTACCAAATTTTCTAGCTGGCTCCCAGGCTTTGCTCCAGCATGGTCAGTGTTGGCATGCAGCTGCCTCTGGAAGCTCTATTAGGGCAGACACACTGTCTGTGCAGGACCTCTACGCTGCAGTCAGTATGATGGTCACGTCGCCGTGGCTGGTGACTGAGCTGCATTGAATGGTATCATTTCCTGTTCTTTATTACTCATTCTGTTAGAAGTGTGTCAGGTCCTGGGAGCACATCTCCAGGAGCTTCCTGTGAGGGACTTGGGGAGGACATCTGTTGAGAACCTGCATGTCTTCACGTGTACAGTTCCCCAGGGCCATGCAGCCTCCTGAAAGATAGGGCCTGGTTTTGATTCCCGGTGCGTGTCTGTCCACACCATATGTTCTGCCCAGAACTCTGTCTCCTCCCCACCCACCCTTCCAAATCTTTATCAGTTGTTAGGTGGTGCCACCTCTTCCAGGAAGGTCTCTTGGCCTCCACATTCTGACTCTCTTTTCTACTCTTATGACTTGTATTACACCTTCCCTTTGCACCAGTGCCCATCACCTCCATTCATTAATTCAACAATCGTTTCTTGAACATTTACCATGTATGCTGGAGGACTTCATGCTGAACCAAAAGTAAGTCTGCCATTAAGTAGAATGCTAGAACCTGGGTCTGAAAGGGACCCCAGTGCCACCCCGTTACCCCATAAGAGAGATGAAGAGGTTGCGACTGCAGTGCCTGGTGAGGATGCTGCCCTGATCTCCAGATGCAAGGTTCTCATGCATGAAAAGAACTTTAATGCAGATACGACGAACCAGAACAAAGGGCTGTACCAATCCCCAGCACAGGGATGGGATTTGTCATAGAAACATCAAAGGCAACAATATCAGACAGCACCTCCTGATAAAGTGTGGGCAATTAGGCACTCCAGAAGTCCAATGTTCTTGGTGATTCTGCCATGATGGCAGTGATGGTAATGTGGCAACAGTGGTGGTGGTGATGGCGGCGATGGTGATGATGGTGATGGTGATAAGGACGGCCATGACCAGGTCAATAAGGATAACAACTGATACAATAATAACAAAACTCCATCAGCTAGAGACCTCGTTACTGTGTTCTCAGCACCATGCTGAGTGTGTTGCCTGACTTGGTTCACTGGATCCCCACTGGTGCTCTGAGAGATGAGGAGTATTTTGCACATGAGGAAGCTGAGACAGAGAGCAGATGTGGCCGGTAAGAGGTGGAGCTGGCTTCTTGCCCCAGGTATTTGACATCAGAGAGGGGCATATGAGTGGGTGTGTCCCTGAGCTTTCTTGGTCTGTAGGCCTGGAGATCTGGTAACAGATGTCAACATTGTGCAGACCAGCAGACATGCATGGCAGAATTTATGGACCTGACACGAAGTGTTCTGGAGTATGTCTGTGCCTGCTTTCTGAAGCAGGGGAGGGAATCCCTGAGGAGCCACTGTCCCTGGTCAAGAAAGCTCATTCCAATAAGTCAGGGCCTGAGCATCCCACATCTGAAGCTCAGGCCATGTCAGAGACCCAGGAGGCAGATCCTGTCCAGGTCATCTTTGGGAAAGCTGCTTGTCCCCAAGTCACAACCGTGACATAGCTCCCAAGAGTCCAAAAGCAGCAAGGGAGTGGGTGTGAACAGTTCGTAGGCTCACTTCCCAGGAAGGGACTCCATGCCAGATGGACCCACTGTGTGCCCTTGAGGCCTCTGCTTGGCCATGGATTTCCGCTGCAGCTGAGGGGCTTGCAGATAAAAGGCAAATTTCCTGTGCTCTTGATCTCTGACTTCCACTTCCTCTAAAGCTCCAGCCTGGGGTTTGACTCACCTTCCCAAAATAAATTTGTTACTTGTGAGGACCTGGAAATTGCAGGCAATGTTTGGGTCTACTCGATCAGCCAAAGAGTTTCAGTCCAAAGAATCACAGTTCTCACCACCTTCTGGGTATGAGTTACTTCCCAGGGTCTCCTAAAAATGCCCGGGACTCTGGAATTTTACATGTGGTGTATGTAAATAGAAGTTAAGACTCCAAGCAATTGCAACCACAGCCTGATACAGCAAACAGGACCACTGACCCATCTGGGTTAACATCTGGCCACTCCACTCCTAGCCCAGCCACACTGTGCCTTGCACAAGCCTGTGTCCCTTGTGTCCCTGAAGTTGTTGTCAGTGCATATCTCCTGGAGGAATTAATGGGGCCATGAGTGAGGAATGAATGAAAGACGGAAGTGGTGTTTCCTAGGTACCCAGAATGCAGGACCCTACCTGAGCATGGCCAGCAATGTTTGCAGGTTAGCATTCTTCCTGGGGACCCCACTTGGGCCTCAGCCCTCTGTCTTGCTGCAGGCACCTGTCCCATCTCCCCACCAAGCAAATTGCTCCCTGTACCAGGTTGCATCTGTCTTGGCCACTGTTCCTGCCTGGCACCTAAGCCAGCTCCTGCCACATGAGGCATCCAGGTGGCAAAGCTAACAGACTCAGTGGCCCCTGGTGCTTCTGAGTCCAGCATCTCTGTAGGAGCCTACTGCTCACAGGATGCTGTCCACAGTGTGCTCTTCAGGTGACACAGGGTTGGACATTCAGAAGGGATCTGTAAATTTGACCAGGGTTTTGAAGGTCAGATCTGCTAGCAGCTGAGGCACTCACCTGTTCTCACTCTGTTAGGAACAGTCAGGCAGCTGCTACCAAGGAGGTAAAAGTTCATGTCATCACCATCAGTACCCATGGTCTCCTAGATGAGAACAGAAGCTGCTGTGGGGTCACAAGAAATGGAGGCAGGAGTTGAAACCACCTCTCCATCAGCCCCTCCCCATGCTCAGGCTGTCCTTCCTGGGCAAGTATCCTCCCTTCCTGCTTGGTGAGACCCCGCACAGCCCTGGCCCCTGGAGCAGCCCTCTGTGAGGTGCCCACTGCTCACCTCCAGGTTGGGGAGGAGCTACTACCTTGAGAACCTGAGCCTGGGAACTGAAGTGATCATGAAGCCATCCTGGGTCTCAGTTTCCCTTCTGGGCTAGGAGAGGTGTTTTCTGGGAAGGCTGCTGTGGTGACTTAGGACTATTCACCCAGAGTCCTCTCAGGCATATTCCATGCTCATGTGAGAAGTGACACCAACAGGCCAGGGGTCCATATCCTGGGCAAAACAGGCTTGAGGACTAGGATTCTGGTTGCTGGTGCTCAGAGCTGGGATAACAGGAGGGGCAATGGGCCCTGAGGAAAGTCCAAGGAATGGAGTTAAGAAGGTTTCTAGGGCCATGGAAGACTTAGAAGGTCAACCCTGGATAAGCCGTGGGCATCGAGCTCGTTGGAGGCTCCTGATACTCGTGGAATTGACGTGGATGTGTGCATGGGTCGAGCAGTGGGGCTCATGAGTTTCCATTAGGGACAGCCAGGACAAACCTAGGATAGGACACATCCCCGGACACTGTGTGTCCACTGTCATCTCAAGCTGAGCCTCAGCCACTGTTGCAACATGGGAATAATGCTCATGAAGTGTCCCCAGGAGCACTGGGTTGCAGAGAGGAGGCATCACAGAGATGGAACCACGAAACAGCACGTGGGAAGCCATGTGTGGGTCCAGAGCTGGGATCAGGAGGGGTTGGGGGCCTGGGCCTGTCATCACCCCTTCTGTGGGTGCTCAGGCCACACTAGTGTTTTCCAGTGGCCTTTCCAGCTCCTGCCCAGGTCACTTTTTCCATATCTTAGATTCTCCAGCTTGTGTTATAACATTTTTTTTGTAGTTGAATTTCATTTGCGTCCAACTCACTCTGAGCTTTAAATGCTATGTACTGGATCCTCTACCCAGCACTCACCCACCAGTCAGCTCTCTCTGGAATGTGTGCTCAAAAGTATAGTCTAGGGGCCAGGGAGATGACCCAGTGGAATAAGCGCTTCCCTGGCAAGCACTTCCCTGGCAAGCGCAAAGGCCTGAGTTCAATCCCCAGTTCTGACAAAAAAATAAAGTATAGTCTAAATGACTGGGTGGGAGGCCAGCATCTACCTCGATCTTCTCACAGAGAGCTGGAGATGATTGTAAGGGCTCCACAACAGCCATACCATAAAGCCACCCTTCTCCCACTCCCACTGACTGTTGCTGTGGCTGTGCTGGTGGACAAATGGACTGATGGACTAATCAGCTAACAGTGGGTAGTGGTTGAATGAGTGAGTAGCTGGGTGAATGGATGGACTAGTGGATATGTGGTAGATGGGTGGATAGAGGGTGAATTAGTGTATGGATTGAGAGATCAGTGAGTAGGTTAGGGCACAGAGAGATGAATGGGTAGGTGTACCGATAAATAGATGGATGAATGATGGGTGGATGGATGAATGGATGGTTGGATAGATAGGTGGATATATGGCTGGATGGTGGAGGAATGGATGGATGGGTGTATGATGGATAGATGGACGGAAGAATGATGGATAGAAGAGTGGATGGATGGATGGGTGGATGGTTAGGTGGATGGATGATGGATGGTGGATGGCTGGGTGACTGGATGGTGGGAGAGATGAGTAGATGAATGGACAGATGAGTGACAGGTGGATAGAGGGATGGATGGATGGATGGATGGATGGATGGATGGATGGATGGATGATCCCAACAGCAAATGTGGCTGCTTTTTTTCATGGCTGCCAGCTGTGAAGTCTCTGTAGCCAGTGCACCAAAGAGGCAATAAAGCAGAAACACTGGGTTGGTTTCATGGTCCTTGTAGTCCCTAGGGACAGTTTACCATCAAGCACAGAGCAGTCACCAGTTATAGCCCCCTGGATCCAGAACCTACAGGGATCAGGGTCTGTGGTGTTCCATGAGTGA